>JABJVR010000035.1:6919954-6944738 GCA_025773905.1 Chitala chitala
CTCCCTGTGCTTGGTGGGTTTTCTCTGGGTGCTCTGGTTTCCTCCCAAAGACATGCAGGTTAGGTTGATTGGTGTGTTCAAATTGCCCGTAGTGTGTGTGTGTGTGTGTGTGTGTGTGTGTGCCTGTGCCCTGGGTGTCCCCTGCCCTGCACCCTATGCGCTCTGGGATGGGCTCCAGGTTTCCCCACAACCCTCACCAGGAATAAGCAGTTAAGATAATGGATGGATGGATGAATAGTAACTGGATTGTTTTGATGGATTTTATTAACAAGTATTTGGATGATTAAGTCCAAACCATTTCCTTATAAAATCTCATTAGGAAAATATCTGACATTCAAATAGATCTGTAACTTTATTTTTTTATATGTACAGTTACTCTATTTGGACGTTAGGTGTATTTATTGACTGGAACATAACAGGTAAATAAATTTCAGTCGGTCGTAACTAGTAGATGGCGCATAATTGTATTTAAGATATTGTCAGGTTAGTTGAGATGATAAAATTCACAGGTGAAGTAGAAACAAGTCAAAAACCACAACCGCAGTAATACCGCAATAGCCCACGAGATGTCGCCTGAGCGTTACATTCCCAGGTAACAATTTTACTAGTACTTAAATTAAATTTGTAGTGTTTTAATAGCACATGGTAGATTAAACGTTGAAATGTTAACTTTAAAGAAAACGAAAAAAATCGAAGTGTATATTATGGAAAGTAAGAGGTGATAAAATAAAATGAAAATAGTGGAGATGTCGTCACGTGTGGGCGTGAGTTCTCTCAACCTTTCTGACTTGGCTCGCTTTGTAGTTTGTGCTTGCAAGCAACGCAAATTTTTTTAATTTTTCTAATTGTGTAAGCAATGGACGACAGTAAAGAGTCTAGCGCAGAGACAGCGCGACGAGAACGCCAAGCTGGTAATATATAAATAATATTAAACTTGTTTCTGATTTTAAAGCGATTTAACTGAATATGGCTGGATACCGTATATAAGCGTAACAATATGTTATTGTTTAAAAAGTGGGGTATTATTAACCGCAGTGTCACACAATTTGCAGGATCCGTTAGACACCTTTGATTCGTAATTAATACGGTTATGGGTTTTATTACAAAATAGTTACACGTATCAGTCCGTACTGGCTGTTACCACGACACTGTAGGGGTGTGTCTCTAACATCTAGTTGGTCTGGGATTAAAATAACGCGAATTAACGTTATGCAATGCCTGCCTTTTCCCCAAAACTGTTTTTTAGTATTGTTACATTGTATTGCAGCCTCCAATTTTACGAACCAAGAAATAAGTGGTAGGACGCTGTCATGTTAAGTGTGGAAGTCAGAATGAAGCTTGCATATGTCCGCTATGTCCATCAAAGAAAACCGGCCGCATAATGTACTCATTGTTAAAGCATTTGTAATAATTTCAAATCATATTAGATATAATAATTCGTGCGTGCATCGTTCAAGAAATATGGAGAGCAGGTAGGCCATGTGATTATTTACACAGGTAATAAGTTGTTCCTTGCAAGGACTGATGTAACGGGCTGTGAATTAGGCTATTACGATAATGGTAATATTGTGTGCTTTTATTACAATTTATTTTATTACATGTTTCATAATTTTCCAGCTCTGGAGAACCCTGATAGTGACATTGGATTTTGTGGTTGGCTTATTGTGGTGCTTTCCATAGTACTAACTCTGGTCACTCTACCCATTTCCATATGGACCTGCATTAAGGTACCTCTGCTACCCAAAACTCTTGCCCATGCAGTTCGACAGTACCTGTCTGGTTATATTGCTCCAGCTAACCCAGAGTTTTGCTCACATGGTGCAGATTGTGAAGGAGTATGAGCGGGCCATAATCTTTCGTCTGGGACGTATCAAGCGTGGAGGAGCCAAAGGACCAGGTCTCTGACACCCCTTTTCCCCACACAATATTCTTTTTATTCTTTGTGCCCCCGCTGTTGTATTTAAATATACTTTTGATGTTAGAAATGTGTTCTCTGATTGTTTTGAAAATAGGTTTTTGGAAGTATGTTTTGCATTTGTTCAGAGATGGCATATATAAATAATATGTATATAACTATACATTTTATAAATAGCATTAATTTTTTTTGAATGTCAACGGATGTACGTACCAGCATGTTAGCTCTGTCATCAACAAATAGCAAATTTTTCTACGCAAAAAGGTTGCACTTAAAAATGTAATAGGGTTGCATAGGGGACGTAACGTAATGGTTTTTAGTAAATAATACACCTACAGCTTCAGTCATAATCAGGCACTTTGACAAAGTCCTTATCAATGTAGAGACTGGTACATATGTGTAAACAGTGTTATTCCGCCTTGTATAGAATTATAAAAGAGATTGTGCCATGCAGGCATCTTGTCCTCGCAGTGGTTTGAAGACCTATCCAGTGTGTACCTCTGTCTGGAATGGCCGCAGCATTAGCTGAAGTGCTTTTTATTGTGGGGAAAAAAAAATCTTTAGTTAAAAAAAAATAAATGAAATCTTTAGTTTGTATCACCACCACCCCCACCCCAATGCTGATCATGGTATCATGAAAGATCTTGGTGTTGCAGAGTCAATCAGGCTAATGGAATGGGCAGCAGTTCTGTGAGAGCACGTTTTTGCCTGCACTCATTTATAAATGCCTTGTGCAGCTTTTTGTGTCACCATGGTTACTCTAACCATTGAAGAGCCTCTGCAACATCGGCAGAATGCATTGACGTTGCATTGATGTAACATGTATGCAGTATCTGTCTAAAGGTACCCCAGCTTAAAGCAAGTATTCATGATTTTTTTTTATGCTTTAAATTGTATACACTCATGTATAAACACTATTTAATTATACGGTACTTGTGTCATTCTAAAAGAGTACAAATTGTGTAATAACATGGGGCTCCTGCAAGTGTAGCCTGTACAACATGTTGATTGCCACTCTATGTCAAATGTTATTGTGGGTGGGATGCATAGCGTTATAAAACCAGTAGTGTTTTATGCTTATCTGGGGGGCTCAACTAATTGTTTTCTATTAATCTAGTAATTCAGTAGTATTGCATTTATTCCTTATAAATATTATTCTTCTATCCTAAGTCATAGGTTGCACTATGTCTGTGCCAGATAACACTTATTTCCTTTCTAATTAGTTAAATGAGTTGTTTTTACCCCAGTTTATTTCTGGAGGCGTGAATCCCAGCTTCTTGCCGGTAGCTGTTCTGACACTTTGTTTTCTCAGAATACCGTACATAACACCTCATGCTGTTAGAAAAGCTTATCAGGGTTATCATTGAAAGACAGTCAGGAAGGGGCTTGTAGATAGTGAATTCCAGCACATAGCTTTTACTCTGTCTACATGTAATACATTGATGAATGATGAGGATTTTTCCAGCAAAAAAGAGAGTTTTCCTTTTTAATGAGCATATTATGTCTCATTAGAACTGCACATCTGCATCTAGTAGATAGTAATTCCACATTAAACTTTCTATCATGCATGCAACCGTACTGAGTGCTGTAAGGCACATCGCCTCTTGCTAACAACCATACCTGCTTTAAAAGTAATGCAAATAGAGTAAGGCAAACAGGCAAGAGATGTGAGGTTACACACATTTATTTACCTGTTGTAACAGGAAGCAAGGACACTACTCACAACTAAGCAATATCTAGACAGCTGCTGGTATTGTACATTTTTTAAATCGGTATATATTATTTAATCAGTTACTTTATTATATGTTTAGTGTGTATAAAACTACGTAAGTATATACACATCCCCTATTATGCAATTGAATATAGCACAGGGACAACATATTTGAGGTTGAAACTGATCAACTGTATTGCGTTTTGTAAATAAATTATTATGATTTTGATGGCTGCTACATGTTTAAAAAAAGTTGGGACATGGGCATGTTTACCACTGTGTTATATCTCCTCTTCTGTTAACGACTCTTAGTAAGCGTTTAGGAATAGAGGACACCAGTTGTTGAACTTTTCAAAGTGGAAAGTTTTGTCATTCTTGCTTTATGCAAGTTGCTCAACAGTTCTGTCATGTGCTGTGCTTCATAATACGCCACACGTTTCCAATGAGGGACAGGTCTGGCCATCAAATTCATACTAATCATTTATTTACAAAACACAATACAGTCGGTCAGTTTCGCAAATCATTGTATTTTGTTCTTATTTACATTTACAAAATGTCCTAACTTTTTGGAATAGGGGTTGTAATAGCACAGCAAATTCCACAAGGTCTGTAGAATGGTGTGACTGTGTAAGAGATGACAATATCAGTGATTGTCTCGACAGTGATAGAAGTTGTCGTGGTTTTGTAACTGACTGCGTAGTTAAACATTCTCTTTGTGTCCTGAAGGTCTCTTCCTCATCTTGCCCTGCACCGACAGCTTCGTCAAGGTTGACATGCGCACTATTACGTTTGACATTCCCCCGCAGGAGGTGAGGCCAGCAGGATCAGTCGATACATATGCTCTGAACGTTCTGACAACACATCGGTTCTCTAGAAATTCTTGTTGCCGTTTCAGTGATATGTTGGGGTTTTATTTGAGTTCTGCCTTGTACAAATAGCTGTGCTGTGGGAGTTTTCCCTTTGAGAAGGCAAATTAGTGAGCAGTTTACCTTGAACACCGTGTCTTGTTCAAAGTAACATGCTTGCCTTGACATGTGACCTCTGTGGATGGAATCTGCCTTATCTGGCTACAGTGGGGGCTTTAATTATGTGATATACTTAATTATGGTAAGGGCCATGTTCAAGAGAGAAGCTGTACTCTCACTACAGTACAGATTAACAGAACTCAGTTCTGACTCTCTGAACATTTTGACATTGTGTGTGTATAAGGTTTTACGTAAAGTTATCAATGATACGATTAATCCTATAATTTGGTTTTATTAGTTGTGCTCATTGTATCCACCAACAGTCATGCTGGCCTTGTTTGTAGAGAAGGATGTACAGATAGCTGGTTTGATGAACTTCATATGTGACTGTCAGGACACAGGAGGCGGGTGTAGGTGATGTAGTCTTCAATGCTGTATTTTGTGGTACAGGAACATGCTGTTGGTGCTCAGATGGACAGATGGGTATTTGTGTATCTATTCATGTGTGGTCCTTTGTTCTTTTTTCTACCATGTGAATCAGTGTATTGAATTTACAGCAAACTAAAAAATATGTGCATTTTTTTGAGAGTTGGTGCATACGTGCCAACTCTATAATTGATCACTTTAAAGTGAAACATCTTCTTACCAATAAAAGATCAGATTTAATAAAATATTGAAGTTGAACAATGCACATAGTCTGAAACCTGATCACTTTAGCACACAGTCTTTTTCTCCCCACCTCATCATTGTATAGCTTCTCTGTGCTCCGTTTGATATCTGCTCAGGTTTTGACAAAGGACTCTGTGACCGTCAGCGTGGATGGGGTCGTTTATTACCGGGTTCAGAACGCCACCCTGGCCGTGGCCAACATCACCAATGCTGACGCAGCCACACGCCTGCTGGCACAGACCACCCTACGCAATGTGCTGGGCACCAAGAACCTGGCAGAGATCCTATCAGATCGCGAGGAGATTGCTCACAGCATGCAGGTGAAACTGCTGGAAAATTCCATTGTTTGTCTGGTTTATTTGGTTATTAGTTAATAGCTGGATAACATGTCTTTGTTCATCAAGTTACTTTAACCATTTTCTCTAGATAAATGTCTGGTCTGAAATACAATAAATATGTAAACAGCCCAAGTTTGTTTATGATTTAAAATCACACTTTCAAAACATACTTGAGGAAACTTTTTTTCCTCAAAATTTTACAATTTTCTGCATCATTCATTCATTATGTCTGATAACTGCCCTGATTTGTAATCAGCAGAGAACTTGCTTTTCGAAACGGCTCTTCTTTAAGGCCTATTCTGTATAAAGGACAAGATGTGTGGAGAAACCAGATTCCCCGTTTGTACCTAGTTACAGCAGTAAGTCAGGTCTTTCTGTCCCCCTTCCACAGTCCAGTCTAGATGACGCCACAGATGACTGGGGTATCAAGGTGGAACGGGTGGAGATCAAGGACGTGAAGCTACCGCTTCAGCTTCAGAGAGCCATGGCGGCAGAAGCTGAGGCGACCCGGGAGGCCAGGGCCAAGGTATCAGTGGGTCCACTGAGACATGGTGTAACTAAATACAGCAGCTTTTACGTCAGTTACACTGACTACTGCAAAGGATATGCAAAGATGAGCACAGTAAACAAACCGTTTTGCCAACCCACAACAAAAAAATACAAAACTATCCTGTGTTCTTTGGAAACAGATGGTCATGTCACGCTCGCAATAGTTCTGTTCAACAAAATTAAATCCAGTTCAATCAGGTTACTAGGTATTATTTAGAGAAATTATCCTTATATATCAGTCCAGGTGTTAAACTGTAGTAAATTAGTACTGCAAAATGTGACTAAGACACACTAAATGAGATGAAAAAGTCTTTTTTGTTCAGTATTTCCAAAGATTAGAAATAAATGTCTTCCATGATTACCATAATATTGTACAAACACAAATAATTAACATTTAATAATTAATTCAGACAGCTTGAACAACTTGGTATTTATACATTCCACTAAAATACATTCCACTCACTGCCAAGATTATTGCGTTACTTGAAACACTAATGAACAGGAGTGATGTTCAGGAGAACCAGTGCCAACTAGTACAGTAGGCATGTCTCATAACTGAGATACTGTATGAGCTAATCTGCATCAGATCCTGGTTGAGTTCTGCAAAGGGAGCCCATTTCAGTCCATACCACTATATGAACTGCAAGTGCATTTTTACACCACACCACCAGGGGGTACTGGACTTCCTTCTGTCCTGACATCGTCTGACCTTCTCCTGTCCTTGTCTGAATAACCACTGCAGGTCATCGCAGCAGAGGGGGAAATGAATGCCTCCCGGGCACTCAAGGAAGCCTCCATGGTGATTGCTGAGTCGCCCTCCGCCCTGCAGCTGCGCTACCTGCAGACCCTGAACACCATTGCTGCGGAGAAGAACTCCACCATCATCTTCCCGTTGCCCATAGACATGATGCAGAGCTTCCTGAAGCACTGAATCCCCAGATGTCTCTGCACTTTCCCTTCAGCTCCATGGAGGCCATGGCCATCGCTAGCTGCTGTTTCCCGTTCCTCCTGGTTTGGTTGTACTGCTGGTTGAATGAATAGTGCATTTTAAATTTGGCCGAACTGAAGCCAGGGCAGCACACTGACTGCTATTTAATAATGCTGTGGTTACACATTTAAATCTGGCTTCAGCTTTGCAAGGGAGAAGTGTGCTGTATCTGGCCACATCAGCGTGGGTTTCCTCCATGTACTCTCCTCTCACAGACCAAATGGCAACACTTCAATAATAATTATCTAATTTTTCATGTTTAAAGTGATATTTTTGGGAACTGTATAATTATAGTTAAGCACTTAAATTTATCCGATTTGATAATTATGGAAATGTTTATCATTGTGCCTATACTAAGTTAACTGTTAATAATGATAATGATAGACCAGTGCTCTCAGTTAAAAAGTACTTAATTTAAATAAATTTACCAGTACATACTTAAAGCAGCAGTTTTACCATTTTCATTATAAGAAATGTTTGAGTTGCACGTTGGTTGTAAATTTGTAATACATCAGCAAATGCCAGCCGTGAAGAAAAAAAATAAAATAAAAATGAAGTGGGCTTTTTGAGTGACATAACTATGTGGTACTGTGTAAACTGTGCAATGTGGCATTTACGTTCACCTGTATTACATTTTCAATGTAACATCATATCAGTAATAAACATCCAGAAGCTCTGAAATTTAAAGGACGGCCAACCCTTTTGTCCATATTAAACTGCAAAACTGTGTTAAATATTAAATGAAGGGGCTGTTGTGGCAGCTGCTACTGACAGTGGACATGGCTGTCTCTGCTTGGAGACCTGCACACTCATCTCGTGTAGATAAGTGGATGATTTCGCTACATCGGTGTATTGCTGCCACCATAAACAAATAAAATGTGATTAGTTTTGTGTTTTCACACAAAACGTTTCTCGTTATAATACAAACATTTCAGCGTTTTTACGTGATAGTTTTCTGTTATAACAAGAAACACATGTTTTAACGTAGTACTGTTTGTGTTTTAACGAGATACCAACTTTTTTTTTTTTGTTTTCGTTTCTAACACAAAAGCGCCACTTTGTGTTATAACGTAAAACTTTTACGTTTTTACACAAACCCAGCGCCAGTTTTGTGTAATAACACAAAGTCGTCACTTTGTGTAAAAACTCAAAACGTTTTGCATTTTAACTCAAAAGCAGCTCTGTGACGTTAACAGGTTACATGTTACAGAATATATTCCAAGAGATGCCAAAGATACATTGCACTTTGCCCATTGTACAAATGGGACATACAGATTAAGTAAGTGGAATAAAACATCCTGTGATCTGTATAAAAGCAAAAGGAGTGGTTCTTGTGTTTGCAAGGTATTTTTCAGTTATTGGATGGCAGAAATTCAATAGTCTGAGTAATCAAAAAGAACCAGATGGCTGGTCACGGTGTGTTCTGCTCACTTTATAGCAGATGAACCATCAGACATTAATCCCTATCCAAGCATCCACCACTTTGATTAAGATCTGTGTTGTTAATAATAGAATTTCTCAGTGTCTCATCCAAATCCGAAATACAGTGCCTGACAAAAGTAGTCACCCCACCCCTTGGTGTTTGTCCTGATTTTCTGCATTACAGCCTGGAATTAAAATGGATTTTTGGGGGGTTTGTACCATTTGATTTACACAACAAGCTAACAACTTTCAAGGTGCAAACTGTTTTTGTTTGTGACACAAACAATAATTAAGGCAAACAAACAGACGTCTGGAGGGTGTAAAAGTATTCACCCCCAAAAGTAATTACTTTGTAGAGTCACCCGTTGCTGCAATTACATCTGCAGGTCTCTTGGGGTATATCTCTATTAGCTTAGTACATCTTGGCACTAGGATTTTTGCCCATTCTTCAAGGCAAAACTGCTCCAGCTCCTTCATGTCAGCTGGATTGGGTTGGTGTACAGCAATTTTCAAGTTATGTCACAGACTCAGTTGGACTGAGACTGCCACGGTTGTCATTGTTCTGTAACATTGTGTTTCAACAGCATCTACAGGCATGCATCAAACAGCTGCTATTGGTCTGTCACACAGACACCGTCATGCATGTTCCGTGATCACACATAACCAAAGCAAAGCCTACTTTTCTACAGGTATTATATGGTCCAAGTTGGCTAAAGTGGTTTCGTTATCACACAGTATAGAAATATGAATACATAATCATGATATTTCCATAAAATGTCCTGTTTTATTAAGAAAGTAAATAACGATTAAAAGAGGAATTTGACCTTGACCTTTAACCTGTTAACATCACAGAGCTGCTTTTGTGTTAGTTTTGTGTTGTATCACATAAAAACACAAAAAGTTTTGTGTTATAACGAGAAACGTTTTGTGTTAAAACACAAAACTGATCATATTTAAATTTTGTATGGCAGCAATGCACTGCTGTATTTGACCAATTTCTTCTGAATGTGTATAAACTACAGTGGTGGAAAATAAACAGGTTTCAAATATCATGACACACAAACTTGGCAAGACACTGTTTGTGCATACATACATCAACACCTTCAGCGCAGGTGCTTTCCACTGCCAGTGAGTGAAAAAATAGACTGTTAAGGATGAAGAAAAACATTTTTTTCTTCAAGTTCGAACTAATAAAAGTAACATCAAGTAAATTGTTGCTTGGTACAGGAATGGAATAAAAATATTATGGCAAGCAATGAAGTGTTAAAGCATTATCGGCTTTGAATAAGCTTTTTAATGAGCGATATGCCTGATAAGTACATACACACACACACACACACACGCGTTGTGGGACAAGACTTGTAATTCTGCTCCAATTCAGCTCCAGTTTACACATGTAGTACTAACAGAACCAGCTGAATCAGTGCAGCAGTATTCTATTCTGGTTGTAGTTTAGGAAGGGTCTCTGGTCAAGATGGATAAACAGTTAAACATTTTATCAGTGTGCAGTTTAAAAGTTACAAAAAAGCTATGCTATTAGCATCCTGTGTTTATCAGTATCCACAATCATGATTAAAGAAGAGTGGAGCTATTGGCTCACATAATTATTTCCAGGCCTCTGCTACACACATGCATGTTTTCTATGGCACTACTCTATGCTGGAGTTTGCATTCAAGTACACAAAGCTTCAATTTGCTAACTGATGTTTTTATATAGGTTAAGTGACTCCAAATCTTAACATTGCATCCATCTGTAACTCCACCCTTTACCAAAGAACACTTTATGTTGCTGACATCAAACATTCTTTTTTACATGTGACTCTTGACTCAGCATGTCTGTGCACATGAAGACACAGGCTGATACTCATGTTTCTGAATTAAATATTAATTGGAACTTGCCTGTAGATTGAAACATATTTTAAGAAATGTGCATTGTCTCAGGTACTGAATGCATTAAATCTTAAGGCAAGAATGTTTAAATGCATTTTATTTTCTCGTGAAATACATTGTGACAGTCACAGATATGAATGAAACAGTCCTGATAACAGTGGACATTTTTTTCCTAGTAAGCCCCTTTAAAAATTACAATAATCCATATGTTGCATTTTTTGTCTATTTAAATTAGTTTTTTAAAACTAAATTCTTCAAATAACATTTTTGCAGCTGACCATTTCTGAACAAGACTCAGTACTGTATTTCACCAGCAGAACTGGTAGTCGGCCCATTTCTCTTCCTTCCCCGTTAGTCTCTTTAAAGCTGCGTTCTCACCTTTTAATGTGCATTTTTAAGTCTGCTGGTTATCAAACAACAGAGGTCCTTCTGCCATCAACACATCTACTGCTACAATCTACAAAAAAACATTACTGTTTAAGTACCATAAATCCTTTAAATAATACCTAAATTACAACTTATTTTAAAGCGTGAAACCAGAAAAAACCTATGTAAATATTGATAGGGAATCCTGGGGAATATTGGGTTAGCGACATCATGTATTGACCTAGCTGAGTGAGGCACGTGTTGGATGCTCACATCTCCAGTTGGGCAATGGCACGTTGCAGCAGGTCAGTATTCCAGTACTCATGGTCCCACCCCAAGAACCAGCCAGTGAAGGTGGGAGGCTCGAAGCCCTGCTTCACCTGTACAACAGGAGTCCTGGGATCCCGATGGGCAGGGTCCGTCTCAATGTAGCGGACCACTGAGGAGAAATCCAGAGTGAAAAGAATTGACTGGATCGTTTGCACAGCTCCTCAGCACGCGTGCATACATCTGCGCGCACACACCCATGTTTCTATTTGGTAATGCTGGCTGACTCCTGCGGTGTGAGAAATCTTCACAGTGCACCTTATTTAATTCAATGTACGCCGTCTCTCACCTGAAGCCATCGCCTGGGTCTTCTCCTCCTCCTGTGCTTCCTTTCCAATCCAGACAAACACCTTCAAGGGAAAGGTGTTGTTTTTTACTTCAGTATTTCAACAAGATTAAAATGTGTGAGTGCTTATTAGCAAACAATGATGTAAAACATATTAGACACTCCTATACAGAAGGTTTTCTGGATCCCATGAGCACAAGGCTTTACCATTGACTTGTGCATATATTTATATATAAATGCATATATTTAGTATCATTATGTATCATTATGTGGTAAACAGACTATCATATGTTGTATCTTTAGGCTGCAACATTAATCCAGCATGACATTTACCTGCTCCCAGGTATCCAAGATCATGACATCATCAGGGGCAAGATCTTCCTGGGATATCTCTCCTGGCACCTCTTCAATCTGGAAGCAGGAAGTGTTGTGTCTGACATGTGCATGTAAAAAATAATTACTGAAGATTGATGTAATGACTGAAGTTCAAAGTCTAGTGCGCCTCCATCATTGCTGTACACACACAAAGTTAATACAACCTGTGAAGTTTATCATTACCCAGTACATACAGCTGTTTTAGAAGGCTGTAATTCCATAACATGATGGGTAACATGCCAGGTGATAAAAATGTAATGCTGCTGGAAAAAAAAGTCAAAGATTTTTTGTTTTTTAAGTTAGACCTTAAAAATATTAATTTTATTTTTTTTTACAATAATGCTATATGGGATCTGCAGGTGACTATAAGCAATCCCCAGGATTTTTCCTTTTGTTTAGTGAGATCCCATTAAATTGAAATAGAAATATTTAATTTCATGTATTATTTGGTTGCAGTGAAGTAATATAACATTATGGATACAGATTGGGTTATTCCACACTGCCTTCTTTTATCCTGTTTATCCAAGGGATATAGACATTTAAATTTTTTTTTTTATAAATAAAAGATATATATCTTTTATTTATTAAAGAAAAAGGTTTACTCCTTGATTAATGTTTGCCATGGTATAATTTTGCCCTTTTGTTCCTTGGTAAAATTATTTTGTAGCTTTATTGTTAAAATTCTTTATCAGATTATTTCTGACTGCAGAAGTATGAGTTGCCAGTTTCCATTTAATTCTGGTTTGGATCAGAAAAATATCATTATTAAAGAAATGCATAAATAAAAACCATGAATATAGTTAATAGATTGACCTAGTTTACTGGTGAGTTTGGAATGGACAGTTAAAATGGTGCAGAACTCTATCCTATTAAATGCTGTTGATGAGTTTGCTGTGTGTAGCAGTGACAGCTGTCACCCACTATGAAGCGCCCTGTCTTGTTGGAGCAGGCAAACAGTCGAGGTGGATGAGTTTCCATCTTGTCCTTCAGCCTAATGGAGGTGCGATAATCAGCCTTCCCTCCCAGAGCCTCCCAAAACTCATCTGTGTCCACAGAAGACAGAAGAGAAGCGTGGCAAAGCTTGACTTTGAAAATTGAAAGGTTCTCTAAACTTTACATCATTTGCAGAAGCATCAAACTATGGGTAAACCTACCAAACTGACCATGATGTATAAGGCAACAGTTCTATCTCTTAACCACATCACAGTTGATACTGGAGTTAGATGTTTGAAACAGAAGACAAATACTCAATTATTCAAAATTTAAATTTTAGGCTATACATACTTTTTTAGAAGGTACAAAAAAAAATACATATATATATACATACATACATACATATACATACATACATACATACTTATATATATACACACACACTTGAATATTTTGACTAGTTTTCTGTTCACTGTAACTCAGAGGGTACAACAGCTGAATGCGATGCCGCCTTATGTTCTAATCACTTGCAGGAATTCAGATAGCAATCCAATTTCATTCAATACACAGCTTTAGAGTACAGTCATCTGCTTCACATTGTGCGTGGTTTGCTTTGTTGTTTTGTTACAAATGCCCCTTTATTGGTCAAGCCTCTTTTTTATTTTTTTTTTCCCTACCCGTTTCGTCATGTTCTTCCACCTCGGAGGCAGACACCCCCAGGATGTTACAGAGCTGCAGGGCACCATTCTTCTCAGGGTCACTGGCACCCTGACCTATCCACAGGAAGGCAGCAGCTGGGGTTACCAGAACGAAGGCGTCGTTGGAATTCAGACTGGAGGCCATGGCATCAACCTTAGAGAGGCACACACAGCAGTCCAAATGGATACACAGAGTACTTAAGATGGGGGCTAAAGTTAAATGTTCCATTAACATATTCTGTCAGCCCAGTTGTCCAGTATGTTCTTTGCAGACAGTGCGAACACCATTACTCAGACCATAGACTTCTTTCTGGCCATTCATCGATACCTGTTGAATATTTGACCTTTGCTCACCTCGACAGCGCGTGTGCAGCCAGCAGAGTTGGCGCGCACCTGAAACAGCCGAATTTCCTCAGGTGTTGACTGCCCACCTTCTCTGGAGGTGCCACCTTTGTGTACCACCATTGGCTGCCCCCCAAAGATGCTAATGAGGTGTGCAGGTTCCTTTCCCTGGATCACCCGCACCTTCAGCAAAACACAAGACACATTTATGAAAAAACAGTCCAGTCATGGCTAAGCAAAACTAATTATATTACATTACACTTCCTCATTACCTGTACTAGAACCTTATGATGACAGTATAATGTAAACACATAAAAACACGGACAAAAGTACAACCCAATAAATCAGCACTAGCCTAACTGCTACTGTCCACTAGGGGGTAGTATATTTGAAAACAAGTATACAAAACTACATTATTGTACTGTGAAAATTCAAAGCTGTTAACTCAAAACTGAAAATCTAACTTGAACATTGAAAATACATGGCAAATAGAAGTCTTCATGACTTCATAATGCATTAGAGAACACCTTTGGCAGCCAGTTCAACTTAAAAACACAACAGAGGTTGTGAAGACTACACAATGAACTGGCTGTCAGGTACCATCCATTTGTGAACATGACACTGAAACAGAAGACAGGCAGAGAGTCCCAGAAGTGAACAGGGGGATTCACAGAGAACCAGGTCTGACACAAGTCACTGAAACTTTATATAGCATACTGCATAGCACTGGTGGTCACACCCAAAGTCAGCCACTGTCTATGAAAGCAGGAGAACTCATTTTATGAATGCCAAATATTTACTCAACAAAATTTGAAAAAAGTAACAAAACTTTTAAATCATTTAGCTATAGCTCTCTCATCAGACACAAGAATGTACTACAACATACAGTTTGGCCATTACAGTTTTCATCGATTTCAAACAAAAAGTTGGCAAATTTATTTCCAAACCCACTGAAATGCAAAAATACATGCACATTTTTTTCCAAGCTCATATGTACAGCATAACCACTTCAATGGGAAAGATGAAGTTTAACAATAACTAACTTAAATACAAGGGTGTCATTACTTTTGTTCAACATCTTTTAAGATTTAGGGGAATATTGTGAGGGAAGTCTACTAACTTTTTCTAAATGCATAAGGTCACATATAGTCTGTTCTTTGACAAACTTTTATGTTTTATGTTTTAAGTTCAGGGGCACCATCGCTTCAGTGGGACTTCGACCATATCGAAACATGGACGTTCAGATAAGGACTCGGGGACTCAATGCCATTGTCATTACCAATCATCCATGGCATGATTGCATGGCACAAATTCACAGTACCTGTACAGGAGCTCCTCTCAACTCCTCATCCAGCTGGGCAGCCAAAATGGCTGACGCTCCAACTTCATCCTGGGTAGAATCCATTCCCTGCCTTTGGCACAGAGTCTTATGTCAACTTTTATTACAGAAGTAACTCTTTATTTTTACTATTAAATAGTAAGACATTTAAATTAGCAACTTACTAGTGTATTATTTTTACATACTGTAGTGTCATAATAAAAACCTTAATTTGTGAAATAATCAGCAGGTTCACATACATTAATTATAATTATAAAATTATACAAGAGACTGGATAAGGCAACACCAAAATAATTTAGCTTTACTTCATGAAAATCAGAATTTTTTCATTTCAAAATTCATAAACTAACATTTTCAGTCTTATATAGTGTTGTTTTATAGTACAGTTTAAAACTACTGCAGTCATATATTTTTCTAAATCATTCAAAAAATTTTTGTGTGCCAGAGTCATCAGTGCTCTTACCATATGTAAATGATTTGACCCTGGAGCCCACCATGGTGGTAGTTGTAAAGAATGATGTAACTGTCTCCTCCATAAAACTGCCCATAAGAGCCTGGGTCTACAGGAACCTTGGTTGCCCCCTCAATACGCCAAATCTATGGGCATAAGGACTTGGGTGATTATCCTGCTCATCCAGTGTGAACAGAGGCAACAAAAAACCAGTGCTGAGATCTGCCTGACTAAAATTTCTTTTGACGAACACCTTTTAACCTGCCCTTGTAACTTCACCTGCCATTTCAAGGCATGAGTGCCAGGTCAGTCACCATGTATCCAACTGCTGAACGTTGAGCCTTGAGTGAAGTGTATACCTGCTTCTCGCCACTGCCATCATCAACCATTCCGTGCTGAGCAGCCATGGCAGGGTTCTGGTGCAGAGTGGAGGCATCGAATGCCACTTTCCTGACCTTGGCAATCTTGTTGGGTACATAAGCCAAGCCCAGGTCGACAGTCTGCTCCATGTCTCGCCAGTTCTTGAAAAACTGCTTGAACAGTGGCGTCTCCCCACCTTCGGGCAGGATTTGGACCTGCGTTTGCTTGGGGTAACCCATTTTCTTAATAAACTCTTCGGCGGTGCTGAGAGCTTCATGCCTCTCCTCTGGATTGGCTTGTTTACCTGAGCAGGGAAAAAAAAGCCACCACTTACATTATCACAAAAACAACCATTCTGCATAGGTTTGAAAGTAATCCTAAAAAAAGGCCAACTCTGAGAATACTGTATAAGTGACTGTTTACAGGCAGTTAACTGATATAATGCTTAAATGTAGATATTCTGTCTGAAAGGTATGAGAGATGTTGTGTTGAATGAGAGATGTTCTTAATGGGTTCTTCATGTGGATTGCTCTTTTTGGCCACACAGCTTCCTAGAGCAGCCATGAACCTCACTGACCTTTCCACACAAAGATTTGGCCAGCAGAGCCATGGTCCAGAATGAAGCAGTCAGTAGATTCCAGGGCACTCTGGGAAAATGGGTTCTCTGCAGCCACCATGGCAACAGCCATGTCTCCCCCAGCATTGGATACCTGAGTGAGGAAGAGAATTCTAAAGAGGCAAAATAACTTGCAACTAACACTATTTTTTAACCATGACAATAAAGCCTAACACCAAGAAGCTAATTTATCAACACAGAACAGGCTTGTGAAGCAGAACTTTGGGCAGCAAATGGTGCAGTGATACACATTCACCTTCACTGATCTCAAAACACTTTAGATTAATAAAGAGTTCTGTAAAACAAACTACATATATAATATTACGGAATATTGAAATAATGTTTCAATTTACATGAAACATCTTCCTCACATTCCATCTGGAACATAACGAGTTGCTCAACACACAGATTGTGTAACACACCATAATGTCAATTCAAACTCCCCAGCTCTCATACCTTGTACAATTTTGCAGATTTTCTGTGTGATGCATCAGCTGCAGCATCATCTGACTGTCCATCGGGTAAATCTGGTTTTGGTCCGAGCACCTGACAACAACATAGCGATGTCTGCACTAAGCATAACTAAGCAGTTGGCAGTACATAAAATATCAAAACATGAAAGCATAAAGCTAACGCTATTGCTTATAAAACGGTATGCTGAATAAATTGGCAAAATGGAATCACAGATGGCTCAATGTAATTTCCTTATTTATTTACCTCTAGTATCGTCTCCTTCTCTTCTCCCTCTTCACAAACGAACAACTGGGCCCGTCCACTTCGCTCATTGTCACGGATTCCCTTTGCAACCTGTGCAGCTTTAAGTTTCTCAAAGTGGTTGCTCTGGCAGCCACACCATTGGTAAATTTCCTTTTGCGTTCACAGAGATAATAGGAAACAAATCATTACATCTTAAGCACATCGCTCTAATCTCAAAAACTACATATTCATTATCTGCAGCTGTGCCCAGTTTCTTGTCTAGCATTCCATGAAGATACCACTTGAATATGCAAGGTATGGAGACGTATATAAAACACATAATGGAGGTTCTGACACCAACAATTACCAAAAAGCTTCATGTTTTTTGCAACCTGCATTCAGCCTTCTTATTGTATTCATTAAGTCGACTTTTGTCATAGAAGTTCCCAACACATTCAGACACAAAGACCTCATGGTCTGTTTTTATTATACTGACTTACACTGCCTAAATCCAGGATGAAACTGTCTCCTTTGTTGAAGCTCTCCCAGCTGACTGGCACTTCTGTTGCTCGGACTACACGGCGACCTTTGACCTGCAGCATACGCTGAACTGCAGTGTCACTGCAGACAATGTGTTTGAACCCCGAAGCGACGCCCCCCTCCTAAGGCAGAACAAAAGGAAAAGCTTCTGACTTTCTCTTGTGGCACATACTTGAATGGTTCTGACCTTAGTACCTCCAACACAAAAGACCTCACCATGTACTTGAGCCCCGACTTGAAGTAGCCTAAAAAGGTTTGTGACTCGTGGCCTTGGATTTCACGGTACTGAATAGGTTTGCCTCCAAAATGGTCATCCATCTGCACTGTAAAAATGGCTGCTGCTCCAGACTCATCACCAGAGCAAAATTCCCCTGCAACAACAAAATGTTTTCACTGTGGTATAGTTAATATCTTATTCTTATTAGCAGCCTGGTGGCTCAAGGGGTAGAACATCAGACTGGGATGCAGAAATCTCTTGGTTTGAATCCCAGCCCAGCCACCAGGTGTGTCCTTGAACAACACACTGAAATGCGAGTGCCACGTGTGGCTGCCCACTGCTCCCCCAGGGGGATGGGTTAAATACAGAGAACCAATATCGCTGTAATTATGTAAATGTAATTAAACCCAAGTCAGTTCCAATGCAACCATGGATAGCTACAGAACAGGGAGGACTATAAAAGACTTGTTCTTGCTAAGTGTTGCACAAATGTTAGGCATATTATTGTTATCATGTGTTTTCCTCAATAAGTCACCCTTACCAATCCAGAAGTGGAGATCATACTGAAGGTTGTTGGATCGCTGCTTGATGGTGTTGAGGATCAGGTAAGCATCCCCTGTGTAGAACGCTCCATGCAGGTTCTCTGGTACTTCAACCAAGTCCATGTTTTCAATCCGCCATATCTGGAGGCCTGGTTTCTGACCAGCCCGCTCAAACTGTGGGTAGTACACCATCACGCCTACGGGCAGGCCGACACACACGAAATTGAGGCATTTCCAGTGTTACTCACACACTTCCACCACAGGGGCTCAAACACAAAGCCTTAGGATCATTTATGTGAACCCCATCTGTCATAAACTCTTGGAGAAATCATCTTAAAGAAAAGACTACTACATAACCATTGAAATAAGTTTTTTTTGATGTCATCCTTTATCTTAACACTCATACTGTCTGTACTTGCTATGCAGCTCAAAAGTACCTCTTGTCTGACCTGTGCATTGACCCAGTCGTGCCTTACAAGTCCTTAAGAGAGACTTCCTGTGAACTACACAGTGTCTTTTCTCTATGAAATGGATCCCTACTAATTGCAAGCATGCACAAAAGACATTCAATATCTATTCTCACAGCACACCCAACCCAGGACATCTGAGCAGGACAATAAGACAGCGCTTTCAGTGCTCAGCAAACAGGCCCACAACATGAGACGTCAGGCGACTTGGGTCGACTGATCTGCTTGCCACTCCCACCCCTGCAGCCCCCAGTTTTGTAGAAAAAACAAGAGCTCTCTCTGGGCTGCTCTCCTCCATTTACAGCTGGCATGCATGCCAAACAGAGAGGGCACAGCAGAGCCAGAGGCACTGACTGGCCGTTTCACAGTGGCTGATTGTACAAGATGCACCAGACTCCTCACTGACCAAGATCAAGCACATTTAAAACAGGCATTGCATTAGGTCAGAGACCAACCTCAGTCCTGAAATTGATTTTTTTTAATGGAACAGAGGCAAAATTTTATTAAGGCATAGCAAAAGCACCTTCTTTTCTTTTCCAATATAAAAGGTGGTAGTTCATTTAATCACTAATGTTAGCTGGGTTTTCCAAGAATAAACCATTTGAGGCACAAAAATCCCTTAGAATAATAAAGGCAATTATAATACTGCTATGGACAGCTGCTCTCTGCTTTAAAAGCAAGGGTACAAATATACCACGTGTTATTTACACAGCTTTTCAGATCTCTTGAGCATAGTCACAATAATAATATTTCCAAAGGGATTAACTTCAAGCTTGTCATGCAGATTTATTAATTACTATTGCAAGTTGGTTATTTTCTAGATAGAGGAACTGAAGAATCTGGTCACACGTATTACAACACAAACCATTAAAGACAGGCAGGCTCAGATGTTATATAAAATTCATTGACTAAAGGGATGAATAAAATGTTAAGCAAATTACATTTTCCTGCATTGGAAAAAAATTGAGGTATCTATACAGTATATTTGAGGAAAAACTCCAATTCAAATACCCAAACATTATAAGAAAATAACTGCATATATTTGCCTTTAATAGCCCATATTTTAAATGTAAAAACAAATGTTTGGGCTTAAAAAAAAATGATGCATTTCCAAATATGCACTGTTGATAGCACCTCCTCTTTTGCTGGTACAGCGCTGCTGAATAGGCCTGCAGAAAAACACGTAGATGTGGACAACTTATCCTTCCGTATTGATGTGATAAGAGCTTGGAAACAGATCCTTTTAACATGTTCAGTGATAACAGGCACAGGCCATTTTAAAATGAGATTCACCAATTTCATAATTAAAAAATGACACACTGTAGTATGATGCAATACTGAGTACTATGATATAGACCTTTTTCACAAGAAGGAAAAGGCATTCTTTAATGGCAGTGCGCTTATCTATAGGGCATTTATCTCTCCAGCCAAGTAATGCTAGATTGTGGGTCCCCAAAGCCCCTCCCTGTCATGATGTAGGGAGACCCCTGTGTACACTGGCATTTTATTCCATCTCTGTCCATAGTTAACAGACACTCATTGTGTATTAAAATAACAGTTTGGCAGTAATGCAATACAACTTGACGTGTTTTGCTGCACACATTTGTACCTTAAATTTAAAATTTCGCTTACTTTAAATCATTCATATTGATAAATAATTGCTTTAAACAAGAACATACTGAATTTAAATGTATAACAGTAAATAACATTTTAAAAATAGACACAAAAAAAACTAATCCAAATTAAGGAAAGCTGATTTATGATACAGAGATTTACCTAAAACCTCTTAACAACTCTATCTTATTACATACGTCGCTAAAAGAGACGTCTGATATTTTGTTGCAAATCAATCTGCTGCAGTTAATGATGGGGCTGGCTAGAAGAGAAAGCAGCACTCCAAAGCATCTCCTGGGAGCAGAACTGGAAAACCTAAACACAAAGCCCTGATGCAATGAGGAATAACCAGATTCTTACACAGCAGACCTGAGCCCAGCTGACTCCAGATCATTTGGTGGGCTTCCGGTGATGAGAATGCCTACTAAATTACTTTTAATAATACATAACATAAACAACATACGAGAACTTGAAATTAAATTTTAAATGGATGTTTGGAAAACTTAAAGTACATTTTAAAATGTATATATGAATGAATGTTTCCAATTAATTAGAGGTTTTTACTTGCAGATGTGCTAGGGCCTTACATTTATTCTCCAACACTATTTTTTCCCAACCATGTTGAAAAAAAAAACCGTTACCACAAGGGAACTAAAACAGAAGTACAGAAAATTGGTTTACTCTGGCTTATGCTAATTCTGTGCACTTTTTCCAGGAAGCAGAAATATTTACCAGAACCATGCACATATATATGCACATACAGGTATGCACATATAGGACCACATTGTACAGTGTTTCACCATGCTTCTGTTTGACATCCAAATATTATTCAATAATCATAACTATTATCCACTTTTTCCTCTCACAACATGAAAACCAGGCCTGTGTGCATTTTGTCTGCTACACAGCAAAACTAAAAAATAAATACCAACTTGATAAAATAAAATACAATAAACGTATATAACAGATGAGCCATGGAAATGACTATCCAGCTTTTGCACACTGCATCAACAACCTCCACTAAAAAAGTAAAAGTAGAACAGCACTGCTGTAGATATGGAGGAGATGCAACTATAGAGTTCATGACATGCTCATAGTTCTTAACTAAATATATGCAGAAAACAATTATCAATTTATAACTTCTCCTTAAACGGTATAAGAGATTAAAGCACAAAACCGCATGTAACCCGATCACACAAACTACAAATAATAATGTAGCTTCAAAATGTATCAATTAAAATTTATAGTATGAAACGAACTTAAATTTATTTCTACTACAAACTAGAATGTATGAAGCCAATAACGATAAACGCATTAACGTTGTACTCGAGACGTCTTTACGATTAACAACAAAGCTTTAATTTGCAGCAGCGTGGACCAATTGCAACAGAGATTAAAGAAATAAAAATAGAACATAATATCATAAGACTGTTTCACCGAACTAACAACAAAACAATCAAAAATATTCAGTTTAAGTTACATTACAGCTAAATTATTTAAGGGATCAAAAGTAGCAACAATCACGACAGGTTACGTGGTCGTATGCTGATGTTACCAATTCAATTTACTAAAAAAATAAAAACACAACTGCTGAATTACTGTAACTAGCGAAGCACTGTGGTTAATGTATTTCATTGCTGGATTTTAAACCGGTAACAAAAAGATTAAACCAATGAAGAAAGCGATGCTGAGCTTGTGTACCTTGCGTAGTTACAGGGCGTCTCGTCAGCCGACCTGTGCAAGCTCCGCTTCTCGCAGAGTTGTCTGTGAATGAGCAGACTGCGTCTTTTTAGACTGCTGGTTTTGCGTTAGGCAGGACCAGCTTCGGTACTGACCAGATAGACAGTGTTCCAAGATCAAACGAAAAGGCAAGGGAAAAGGCTGCAAGTAACGTGGGGTCCCTCCCATTTCTCATTAACATCCAAATGACATCCAAATGAGTAACATCTCCGTTACCGTGCATCGCGTGTTCATGTAAGACGTGAAACTATACGCATAATTTATTAAGACTTATTTTTATTATTTGTTCTATCTTGAACTGGCAGTTTATTTAAGAGAGAATATTTTTAGTTCGGCCTTAATACCTGTAGCAGCCTGACACTTGACTAATTTACTGATGTTTTATTAATTTTATTCACAACACAGCAAGAGCTGTAAATGAGGGAGTACTGTACATGTATATTCCGTTTGAACAGGGCGCTACGAACTTTCCTGTTTTATTTAATGAGTAAACGTCCTCCTAAAGGAAATTCTCTCCTTCCGTAGTGTTTTAAATTTTATTTTAATTTTAACTTCAAATTACTATCTACGTAGAACCCAGTTTTTATATAAACCAAACAAATTTACAAAACAGAGTCTAAGAATACACACAAAAACCCACGATCGCATTTTTACATCAAATGCAAAATAAGCAAAAAATAAATATTAAAAAACTCCACATTTCAGGGTCCGCTACAAAACCTTTATATACAGGTTTAAGAGTAACAGGAGTAAAAGAACATTGTACAGTAAATATCATTTAGTGTTCTTTTTCTCCCAGTACTACTTATAGTATAAATCTGAACAGAGGTGTTTTCTTCAGTTTTATATGGTTCTAAACGATCATTTCAACTGTTATTTATCAGGAGTGCTGAAACTGTACTAAAGCAGGCTGGTGTGCAAGATGTTAGCTATCAGCCAGTTCCACTTCATGATGTAACACCAGTTACGTAGATTCACCTATGTTTTCTTATGGTGATTATCCCGATTTGTGCACGTACACTTTGTCTCCATCTACAGTACGTAAAAGTGACAGTACAGTTTTGGTTTTGCATTATCATTTGATATTTATTTGATTTGTGTTTTATTATAAGATTTTATGAGTGATGTTGATATTTTCGTCGAGTGTAATGTTCGGGGAACATATGCAAGAAAATGATGGCTGAGTCTAAGTGCAGAAAGGTTTATTTAGACGGATGGGGTCAATACAAAGGAAAATGAGGAACAATAATGGCAAAATAACATTGATCAACTAACACAGGACTACCTCTGCAACACTCTACTCTTTACACCTACAACAACTGGCAATGGAAAAAGCACAAGGTAGGAATATATACAGAAAACAACAGGAAACACTTAGTCACGCTGACTGAATTAACATACAGTAGTTCCCAAGGAAAATGAAGGATAGAGAAAAACAAGAAATGGGGGAAATAGCAACACCTATCGATCACGTGGGTCATTACAGGCTAGGGACCTGACATTGAGCAGCACTGACATTTTACACTGTTGGTTTTTGATATTTTATTTTCAAAACGTTTTAAAAAGAAAAGTGTCTGTACTACTACAATAATAATAATACATTTTACATTTTCACACACATCATTTGACCTAGTACCGTGGTGGTTACCACTGTTACCTTGCTCCCAGGGTTTGATTCCTGCCCTGGGTCTGTGTGTGTGTGTGGAGTTTGCATGTTTTGCCTGTGCTTGGTGGGTTTTCTCTGGTTTCCTCCAACAGTCCAAACACATGCAGGTTAGGTTGACTGGTGTCTCTAAATTTACCATGGTATGTGTCCCCTGCCCTATGCTTCCTGCAACCCTGCATTGGATACGCAGTATAGAGAATGGATGGATCATTTGACCTGTATCACAATCTTCTCATGCCTCTGCTTCCTAGGTCCTGGTTTCCCCTGTTCTGGAGTATTCCAGGCCAGGTATTTCCCCTCCCCTAGCTTTTCACTGGTCCCACTCACCTGCACCTGTTTTGCTCGTCAAGCCTAGTAAATAAGGGGGTGCCTGGGCGCTCTCTCTTTGCCTGATTGTATGGAGCTCAAGCTAAAAAAAAAAAATCACTGGTTAGTGAAAGCTTGGCCAAAGCAATGGTCTTGCTATTAGAGAGCTTTTTATGATGATACTTTTGTTTTACATGTTTGTCTCCTGAGCTTGTTGCAGATTTCCCTGCCTGGATATAATGGGTGAGAATGTTGTCTTCTGTGTGATCAGTTCTCTGACTAACATTCTCTGCTGGTTTCTCTTCTTCAAGCAGGCTCTGCCTGGTTTGCAAACCCCCTCGGTACCTGCCACCCAGATCTCATACCAGAACCACGTTTGTCGGGGGGGGGGCCCCCCGGGGCCGGGGGGGGGGGGGGGCCGGGGGGGGGGGGGGGGGGGGGGGGGGGGGGGGGGGGG
>JABJVR010000035.1:6950363-6963475 GCA_025773905.1 Chitala chitala
TTACATCTGCTTCAACTTGAAACAAACTCGCGCTTTGTTGTCGTGGTCTGCGGAACTACAATTTAATAGGGGGCCGGACCGGGGCTGTAGGCTAGCCATGTGCATATAATAAAGAAAGCTTTCGCTAATAGCTTTCAGCTGGAGAATTTTTCCGGAAATGTTACAACCTTAAACCAAAAGGAAGGTCTATTTTCGCAAGTGGCTGTATTTCAGATTTGGATGAGACACAGAAATTCTAGACAGATCGTTACATCCGTTGATATGTTATAATGTCAAACTAGTGGATGCCCGGATAGGGGTTCGTGTCTAACGGTTCATCTCCTATAAAGTGAACAAAACAGACCCTGTCGGCAGCACCAGCCATCCAATTCTTTTTGATTACGCAAACTATTCAATTTCTGCCATCCAATGACTGAAAAATACCTTGCAGGCACAAGACTCATTACTTTTGCTTACATAAACATCACGGGATGTTTTATTCAACTAATTGAATCTGTATATCCCACTTGTATAATGGGGAAAGTCGCACAGTTTCTTCGGCATCTCTTAGAACAGCGGTCCCCAACCTTTTTTGCGCCACGGACCGGTTTCATGTAAAACAATGTTTTCACGGACCGGCATAGAAACAGCTAAAAACAAAGTGCATAAAAATACAACTCATCAATTCTAATGTTTCCCTCCAACGAGCCGGTGCCATCTGGGGGTAATGGGAGACAATGACACCCAAAGTGTGTTACTTATGTCCAGTCTACTCCGTAATTTGGTTTTGGTCGCTGTCACTGCAGAAAATCCCGCTTCATAAAGATAGGATGTTGGAAACGAAAGCATGGCATTCAGTGCTTTTTTGGCAATCTTTGGAAATTCTGCCTTGATCTTAATCCTTATAACTCAAAACTGACGCTGGTTTTGCGGAAAAACGTAAAAGCTTTATGATATAACACAAAGCGGCGCCTTTGCGTTAAAACACAAAACTTTGGTATCTCCTTAATACACAAACAGTATTACGTTAAAAATAAAAGTTTCTCGTTATAACACAAAGCTATCACGTACACACGCTAAAAGGTTTGCGTTGTCACGAGAAACGTTTTATGTTAAAAGAAAACTGATATTTTTGTATGGTGACAGCAATACGCCGCCGTATATAGCGCATCATACGTGTCATTCTTTTATTTTTTAAAATGATAGCTTTTTGTAAATATCATTGACTGTATGCTTCTGTATAAAGGAGCGTTATAGTACTTTAAATTAGTGTAACACTAATATGAGCATCCAACAATGACATGCTTTGGATTTAAAAAGAGCAAGCCTACTAATACAAATCACAGTACTTTGACTGCACCTAAATATATTTGTATATTTTTTGCTTTATCCTTCCAGGAATTTTAGACTCTTGCTAATTTACCCCAAAAGGTATCTTGCAGGGGTTGATTACATCCCAACATAAATCTTTTGCTTACGTTTTATGTTGTGCTTCTGTCCATTTGCAAAAGTAAAACAAATAAAACATTAGTATGGTTTTCATCTTCTGCAGCAATGGCCTCCGGGTTCCAAGTCCCAAACCCATGTCTGCGTTTTGTCTTGTCCACGAAGGAAAAAAACTACTGAACTGTTTGTTTACAGTTAATAATTACCCCCCCCCCCCCTTTAAATATTTGGCTGAATTTACTTTGGGGCAAGTGCATTCTTCACCAAAATGCTTTAAATGCTCTTTTATAATGTATTTAAAAACTTAATAAAGACTGTACTTTAATTAGCTAATAAGCTACTAAGCCATTTTTTACTTGTATTTTTTCCAACAGTTAAGACCATATTAATACCAGTACTGAAAGTACCACTGATAACAACAAAGTATATTTACTGAAACTGTTTTCACAAACAAATATCATGCCAGCCTACTTTGCTTGCCTTGTTTCTTTTTGTATCTTTTTTTTAACAGCTTTCATTTCATCCATAGCCAGTCACACCATTTGTATTATTGGATATTCATGGCCAGCTAGTCACATGGCTTTTTGCCACAGTGGCCTCTGAAATTTGAACTACAGTTATGCTTACTAAATTATAGTAGAGCAGCTTTAAGAGTGTAGCACTATAATTGGTATACAGTCTGTATCAAAAAGGATTTACATGTTGGGTATGTTTTTTATGAACTTTGTAGGAAATTTAGAAGTTGTATTTGTATTTTTGAAGAAAAATTGTTGCAAAGATTTGAGCCAAAAACTGAATACTACATAACATTATATAACTTCTGCTATCTTCCTCAAACACCCATGATTTAAAAAAACATCTAACACAAATCAAAAACTTTATAAAGTATTTGCTCTTTCCTCCACTTGGCATGTTAACTGAAGCAATAAAAATACTAGGGTGGAAAGTCTTTCATAAGGAAACAGGAATTTTTCACAAGTTATTTGCTGGCAGAAAGAACCTGCATAATAATACGCAAAAGGTTGAATTTCAGCTTAAGGAAAAGTGGACTTTGATTCCTTAACCACATTTAGATAGGAGGTGAGTCAGTGGAGGACTCCTGTAAATCACATGACTATGAAAATGAAGAGTTTATAGGTCAGGTTTCAGTGTGTTTTAGGCAGTATATTTTAGAATCAGTTCAGTGCTGGCACTCGGATTTAACTAGCATTCAAAAAGAGCACAAATAATTGCTCTTTTTGTTACATTTTATGAGGGTTCAAAAGTATAGGTGCTGTCACAGCTTGTGTTTCCCGTTATTCTGCCAAGAGCAAAGAATTTATTTTTACTTTACAAAATCCACTCAGTATTCCAGACATGGGAAACCAAGCCCTTTACTAAAGTAAATGTGTGTCCTATCCGCTTGAACGCGCGACCTAGCAGCCCGCACAGTTATCAGACAAGACGATTAGCCTGCTGAGCTAAAGAGCCAAGTCCCTTGATTGGGGGACTAATTGTATTCTTCTCCTGATTTACCAAGGGTTCTTACAATAGTGCTTTCGCCTTCCGCTACATCCTCTCCCTCTTAATACTTGCAACAACCACAGCCCGACTGCGTGGTAACAGGCATATTTATTCCGAGTTAAACGACACCAACGTTACGGGGGCAACCAGGGCTCAAACTTGCAACCTCACAGCCCACGCAGTGTGAGACTATTAGTCCGCTGTGCTAGAGACCCAAACCCCTTATTTGTGGGACTAATCGCATTCCTGTCCTAACTACCGGCGGATTCACACGGCAACATTTTCACATCAGTTACACTTGTCCTGTACAATTGCCGTGTAATGATCACTTATGAAAAGAGAAAAGTACCATCTTTGACTTCTTTTCAATAGACTTATTTGAAGGAAAACGATGAACTCTGGTGAGGTCAGACAATATACCTTTAGGGTCACAGTTTAGAATGGAACTCAACTGGCTGACCTTTATAGTAGATGCTGAAAGGCAGAGACCTTGAGGTGCTTAATATTACTTTATATGAAAAGAAGATTGTCACAACAGCAATGGGAACAAACACCTATATCCCTTAATAAGGATTTCTTCTGCCATTTTGCTACCCACTTTCTTCACTGGTATTATTATTAATGTAAGGTGTTTACTACCCAATATTCTTGAGCCAATGTTCTTGAGATTTACTCAAAGTGTATATTCACAGCTTTATTGTACCAATGTCATTTTTTCTCAAGTAATTTAAAGTTTTCACATGACAGTTTTGCTGGACAGGTAGTTTGCTTAAAGCTAGGGTATTAGCTACTTTGGGATTATTATACTGGAAAATGCTTATAAATGTCCATGATTCATGCTAGGTTTGACATTGATATGGTTCTATTCCAACAATGTCTGCTATGCATATGTTAGTGCAACATGCAATGTTCTATGAGATTCTGTAACCAAAGGGTCTAATTCACAATAACACTCATGCACCTTTTGTTCCAAGCTTTCTCTGTTAATATTAGAACACAAAACTTGTACTTTTGTGTGAACAAGACAATATACACTAAAGTATATCTGTAACCGTTAATTGCTTGACAACTATTCATGCAGCTGTTCTGTGTTAAATGGGCCTGAATCAGAGGAAGTGCCACAGCTGGCGTAGGAAGATGTCCACATTGGTGTTGTTAGGCCAATTCTTCTTATCTAGGTGTCATAAAAGATCCAAGTAAAAAGAATGTCTGTGATAAAGACGTGGAACGCGTAAAAGTGAGCTTTGACGTTTTAAAAGTTAACATTGTGGTTGTGCGTAAGACCATTATCTGACTATATAACTGCAACAGGTCATATTTTTTCTGGGATACGGATCTAACAGGAACATAGCATTTTACGTCAAATTAAACTGCAGAGTAAGTAACACCGTTTTAAAGGTAACAGCTGTAAATGTGTCTAAGAAAACTTGGTCTTTGATTATGCAGATGGAAAATTTACTTGTTAAACATTGACAAATATTAGTGTAGCAATATGAAGTGTAATTCTACCTACCAAGTTAGGTTATGGTCTTACATGGAAATGTTTGCATTGGCTGATTGTAAAAATATTCCATATACTGTAGCACAAGCAATTTGGAAAAATATTAATATAACTTTTTAAATACAAAATTTTCATAGTAAGAAGTATTTAAGACTTTAATAATACATGTTAATACACGTGCTCACTTTTAAACTGGATATTTTGTTTTTATTTTTAAAATCTGTAGATGAACTCTACCTGTCCTCTGTATATACTACTACTCCTAGAAGTGGGCAATTGTTTTCGAGTGGACGGCTCACTAAAGGACCAAACCGAGTTTGAACAGATTGCGTGGAGCATCAGAAATGTCCCGAAGGTACAGCGCTGGTCGACGGGAGAACCTGGGCATGAGAGGGAATCAAATTTGGGAACATCGTTGATTGATGCTTGGAGAGACACTGAAGGCAGAAACAGGGACTTCAATGGATTTCTGATTTGCTTCGGAACAGGTTACCCTGGAGGTAAATCTTCGGAAAAGATTCCTATCAAAGATCGTAAAATAAGCAGGTCAGTGTGGAAGAAGGCATTGACTTCTGTTCGTACACAGAAACGAGCCGGTAACCTGGAGAATCTTGCAGAAGAGCTAAAGGGTTACAGGAGTAAAGGGGGGTTTACCTTCAGATTTGGAAGAAAATGACTGGGTCCGCTTTGTGTCGTGAGATATTGAAAACATTGTTTAATGTTTTTAAACACGCGTCTTAGTGTTGGTGTTAACGGTGTGACATACGACTTGTTGCAGACGAATAAAGAAATCTGCAAGCTTTTTGCCTTTTTTTTTTTTTAATCGGGGCGGCCAACTTTGAAGGCTTTGGAAACCAGAACAGACCTGCATGAAATGGAACGCAGTCGTTTTGAATTATAATCATTAGCAACACTGTGGGCAATTGTGCGATTCCCGAGCTCGTTTACCATAATGAGCTACAGACATTTTATCAGGAACAGTATGCGTAAACGAAATAAAGATGCAAGTCTATTTGTGTTTACATTTCAATTTGAAATGTTTCCATTTGCATAATAATGGTTTTCAGATGCAACACCGCATAAAAGACAGTGGTTCAGGACAGAGATTCTTATTTTTTTTCTATTTATTTACTTTTTTCTATTTATGGTTAACGGGCATTTGACGTTGCGTTAACTTGCTTAGATCAGTTGATACCAAGATAAAGTCACAGCAGCACATCTTGCAAGCGGGACTGACCCAGCTATGGCCCTGCGTACGGTCCTTGCTCATCCCAACTTAGAGACGTTTAAGGAAGCCTTTTAAGCAGGCTTCGGTGGTAAAGAAATTGCCTGGTGTTTACTTGCGTCTTGACTGAATGCATAAACAAGCGGCCAGAAAACATCGGTAACAATTTTCAGACTCAAACGTAATCGTCTTGCTGTTTGACCTTTTCAATACAGCCAAATAATCTTTATTATCGCAAACTAAATTACTTTAAATAAACTTTACACAATTTATCAAATTTAATCTCCAACGTTGTTTTTTATTCAAACCGACCGCGGATAACCACTAGGATGCTTAATTCCATATACATTTCGTAAACAACTGACCAGTTGTTTCCCGTCATCATGAAATGCATTGGCAGACACGGGAGGTGTGAGCACACACGGCGCACCTCTCGGTCCGCCCAGATGAGCAAACTGCACCGGATGCGCGCATCCCACCTGGCAGCAGAGATGCTTCGGACTCTAAAACGGTAAACCCTTTAGATCTCCACATTAACCGTGTCATATATACGTCGGCTACATATAATTTTAAATATACAATTATCAGGCTACATTGCACTGCATAAACAATTCATGTAACATCAGCATTGCAACACTGTATTTTGAAAGAAAAAAGTATAGAAGAGTAATAAAAAGAACCATTCATGAACAATTTTATAACTTGTTCTCATTTAGCGTGGAATTATGGTCAAGAGAATTGGTTTCACTTACCTCTCGGCTAAGTGCTACAACAGTGATTGTTTAACGATATAACGGAGATTTCGTGTTGCCGAGCGCAGCGGTTTCGGTTCCTGATACGGAGTACGCGTTAGATGCGGTCTAAAACCTGCCTGTTTAAAGTAGACCTGCTGCGGTATTGTCTACAAGCAGTTTACCAAGTGGGTTTTTGGACCTTCCAACACTGCTGGCGAGAGCAATACTTTCTGATAGATCAAACGGAATATCTGATGTGTTTTACAACTGCTAGTTTAAATACTGTATCCACTAAATTTATATTGGCTCCATATGTAAAAAATTGAGGTATGTGACTATCAGAGAAAATAAAAGGTGATAAAAGTTGTAATATCACCAATCCTCTGAGCTATTAAAAGGTAACCATCCTAATCAGAAGAATGAAAGTTAAAATGCCCTTCATCCTCAGTATTAAATTTGAAAAGCTGTGGTCACATCAGTACCATCTTAAATCACTCTCAAATTCAATGGGTATTGTATTCTTGAATCAAACTTGACAGAAGACAATTTGCTTTTTATTGCTTACTGAGGCACATATGAACTGCAATATTTAGTAGTTTATATATTTAGCAGATGCTTTTTTTTCCATCTAAAGTGATTTACAACATTTCACTTGTACTACAATGAGCTGGTGCTGGGTGTCTTGCTCAAGGTGCTTGGGCTGGACTCAAACTGGGAAACTTCTGCATCCCAGCTTGATGTTCTACCCGTTGAGCCACCAGGCCACCATATTTCACCTTGAACCACAAAATGTTCAACATTACAAAAATTAATCTTTTAAAAGATTTTTCAGTAGAATAAATTACAGCTGTTATTGTGTTTGAGTTGGCACTTGTAGAATATGCATCTGTTGTCCTGTTTCTCTCCCCCTCAGACTCTTTCAGTTTGGTTTGCATATATTTGAATTGTACTGGCATCTTAATAAAGAGACAAACTAAACATTAAACAAAAAAGTTACACGTGCACGGCTGTTGCTTAACGTTATCTTGTATTTCCTCAGTCTCACCTGGGCTGCAAAAAATACCTGGATTTCATCTCAAAGCATTGCTGACATGCTGGCAATACACAACATAAAAACAGCCCAAAGTAGATACACATTTAGAGCAGAGAACGGATTACCAGTGATCACTACTGACAGGGCATGTTTGTTGCACCCAATCATATCTTTTAACTTGCTGGCACTGATTGCTAAAAAAAATCAACTGCTTAATAATACTTAATAGGAAAGCAATAAGTAATACCTGAAATTATGTAAAATTACAGTGGATCTATATTTTGGTAATCTTTTAGATCCATCTACATTATAATGAGGGAATATCAGGCAGTTGAAGTCTTGACATTTAAACTAAGCTAACTAATAGTTAATTTGTGTTTCACCAGACATTTTTCAGTTTCTTCACTGCATTAATGACTGAACAAAATAGCTGTTTCAAGTGACAATTTATATTGATAGCAAACATGAAATCCACCACAGAGTTTACTGTGAAGACTTTATGATAACAAAGATATTTACAGAGTGGAGCACTTTCACTAGGGGAAAAAAAAAATCTACAGAAGTGAGACTTGGGTACAAGAAAAACATAGTGGCATGATGAGTGGGGGGGGGGGAATTAAATACAAAATAAGAGGTGAAAACAGTACCCTAGTGTGACAAAGGCAAACAAACTGTGTGTGTCCCCTGTCACTGCAGTCAGAGAGGGCAGGGTATTGGAAACATGTTTGCAAAATTTAAGAAACTTTTTATATTCAGACAAAGTAAAAAGAACAGGATAAAAACCAGTCACCATCAAGTTTACTTCAGGCACGAAGAGTTTATGTTAGCCTTAAAAAGCATGAAAACGAGTGCAGCCCCAACGTCTTTGATTCTTCGATACGTGTGCATCCGTGTGGTTTACCTCCAATGTGAAATGTGGAAAGATGATGCTGGATTTATTTAGCAAAATTTTTTTGGTATCTACAATTTTCCTGCAACCTGTGACTCGACGAGCATAACAGTGACTGTAGTAATTTACACATCATCTCTCGTTAATAGGAAGGCTGATACTCTGTAATCCCCTTGACAGGTTATATACAGCTCTCTGTCACAAAAAAACACTTACTTTGTTGAGACATGCAGCTAGATGTTAAGACTAGTGTTCACTAACAAAATAAACATAAGTTTTATATTATTAGTACTGTGATATACACAGTACAACAGTCCAAAGATGCACATTTGGGCTGATGTAGCATTAAAAAAAAAAAAACCAAACGTATTTAAAACACTTGGTGAATGGCTACACAAATTCAAGTGATGCAGTATTTGGTCCATTGCATTTGCATTTTACAGAATTTGAGACATTAAGGAATTAATAATGTAAAACAATGAGTCTTTAACTTGTGCACAAAAAAAAAAAAAACCTTTCTTCAAGATCACGTGTCTCTCCGGTGCAATGAGGAAGGATGTCAAGGCTACTTTTCGAAGGCTTGCAAAATGTTGCAAAATTAAATTTTTATCCAGTTCATTTCTGCTCTTTGAACCAGTTTCAGTGTTCAACATTAGGAAACAATGAGCTTTGTTTGCTACCTCTGAACAATATCGCTGATCTCCTTGACAGATGAGAGCAACTTACTGAAGTCCTGCTGTGAAGCAGCTCCCCCTGTGGCTGAAGGGCATATCTGCAGCTCCCGCAGACTGCTCTCTAGTTTGTTGATGGCTTCCCGAAATGCAAACTTGTTCCTCATTTGTTGGATAGATTCCACGTAGCTCATACAATATTTGGACAAATTTTTTCCTGCCTCAAGAACAGCATTGTGGCTCCCGGTCTGTTCAGAGTTTCTACCAATTGCAGCTCGGAGCTCCTCTGTGCTTTCCAGCACCATCTCCTTGGTGACAGCAGAGTTGGGCTGCCTCTCCTGGGGCTGCCGAGTCTTGCGCAGGGACTGGCGAGTCGTGATGAGGGGTATGAAGGCTGTGGCTGAGGTCTGCTCGCTGCCTGAAGCCAGAGACTGTAGCCCTACTGATGGCTGGCCAGATGCAGACAGGGTGGGGGAGGTCTTTGAGAGCGGTTTTATGGAATTAATGACAACTTTCTTGGCACTCTCCTGCAAAACAGTGGGCTTCCCCAGTTCAGCTGAAGCCAAGCTAGTTGGTTGGGGGTCAGAAGCTGCTGTAAAGGACTTTGACTTGATATCAAAAGGAGGGTCTTGTGGAGGACTCCGAGAGACCTTCCCAGATTTAGATGTGGATGGCAAAGGTGGAGCTGGCTTAATCTTTTGGAGTTTGCCTGTCTCTTTGGCCACCAGGTGATCGATGGTGTTCTTTTGGCGCCGCATGCGACACTCGCCCCCAGCTGTCCCCAGCACTGGGGCTATACTGGGTTTGAACAGCTCAGCCTGAAGCCCACCGACTTTAATGGCTTCTCCTGGCGCTTGACAGCTGGTTTTTGTGCCCACACATGGGGGACTAGACCCAGGGCTGGGCTCTGTGTCCTTGAACACTTCGTCCATTGTGTCGTCCATCTTTTTGGGGAGTCTTGGGGGTGGCGTCAGGGTCCCACTCCGAGGGATGCACTCTGGCTTGGGCTCATTGACCCTCTTGCGGGGCAAGGCTGGTCTGTCGTGGCGTCCCCCAAATGTGCCAGTGTCGAACTGGTGTGCGGAGGACTGCAGGTTGCGGGGCAGAGTCACTGATCTCCATTCAGTGCGACTCGAGCCAGGGGGCATGTTGGACGTTGAGGAGGACCGATGGAAACGCTTGGAGTTGGACGCAGGGTCATCCTCGCCCGGCAGGGTAACGCCCGTCCTTGTGCCAGTGCTGGATGCTATGGGGCTGCCGGCTTTCTTCCTACCTTGCGCAGGCCCTGCAGATGCTGGCCTCCCATTAGCAATGCCCCCTGTGCCGTTGTTGCTGGCACCCAGAAGCTTGCTAGGGTCTAGACTGCTGGCAGCTTCGCCGAACAAGGAGCTGGTGATATCTTCTCTGGCGTCGCCTCTCCCAAACGAACTGCTGCGTGTGGGTGGCACTGGAGCTGTAGTCTTCTTCTTCTTCTTAATGAGGCTGCTGATAAAGGTGCTGGTCTTGGACTTGTCTTTAGGCAGAAGCCGATCATCCTCATTCAGGTTATTGTCCAGGTAAGTTCTCTCCTTTTTAGGAAGCATTGGGGACACTGCCATCTCTGGGTCCACTGCATCTAAGCAACAACATTAGAAACAAACTTCAGAAAGTCGTCTCTAAAACAGAGCTGCAGTACTATTATTAAGTAATCTGCTCCTTATAAGACTTTAAAGGCTTGGAGAAACTGCTTTAGGATTGGCTAAGCCACTTAAATATCTTGGTCTGGTTCAAAAGCTGCTGAGACCAGAGTAGTAGGGCTGCCATGATTAGTTGACGTCAATCAATCACGTCAACGCTAAAAATTCCATAACATCAATATTTTTCATTGATGCACCATTTTAATTAATGGTGCTTTGTTTTGTGGATGTGTTATCCATGTTTGATTTATAAACAAAGTCAATTCTTTACAACAAATGTTTCCTTCTACATCACAATGCATATACTGAGTGCCTGCGTCAGTCATTGGTCGGCTCTAGGCATCGATCGCAACACTACAGTTTCAGAAAATCATGGAGGCTGTAGCAGTGGAAAGAGTCCGAATTGTTTGGAAAAGAGGTTCATTGTAAAAGACGTAAAGCTTCGAAAGTATGGGAGTAGTTCAAATTATCAGAAAACAAGCGGATGGTTTGTACAGCTTCGATGGCCCATCATGGCAGCACCAGCGCTACACACGTGCACTTGAAGAGAAAACACACAGGCACTATTTTGGATGGTGAATCCCCAGAAAAGGCTAAATCACCCTAAGTATTGCTGTCTATTCACGTTTACTAAATTATGAATGGCAGAGAGAGCTTTTTAATTTCTTCTGCCCTTGTACCTGATAAACTTATTATCAAAACCAACGTTGTCTGCCTGCAGCCTTAGAATTTCCACTGAATTAATGTTTGACAGAAGGCCGGGCTTATTCTGTGTTGACTGACTGTGCCACTGTGCGTACTGGGTTTTGTGTCTTCTCCAATACAGTCAATGTTCCGTGCTTCCTGGGACACGTACCTTACCTAATTCTTTTATTTTTACCTATTATTAATTTAAGCACATTGTTTTGTGTAGGTAGGTAATGCCATAAAGACAACAGGCAAAGTTTGAGTAATTATATATAAATGTGTAAGTTAAAGGAACATAGAGAATATTATGTTTTCATTATTACATTACGATGTATTTGTTTTTCTTTTCTGTCTCTTGCTCTCAGTCAAAGGCAAATTCCTGACACTGTCCTCAACACGAACATCAAAGACAACCGATTTTTCATTCTTATATCTTATTTGTGTGTACCTGCCACATCAACACTCCCTCTCCACAGCTGGAAACATAGTTTCCCAGAAAACAGCCAGTCTAAGTCCAGAACATGTAGACATTCTTACATTACAATGCATGTGTAACACATTTCATTCTAGAGACCAATGTGTTACACTCTAAATATGTAACTTTTGTTTACTATGCAGGCTCTTTTACTTTATGGTGTTTAATAGAAACTTGAATTTGTTTTGGATTTGCACTATCGAGTTTAATAAACTCTCTTTCTTGTTTTTTAATCACGTTGGAGTTGCCAGTTTAAAGCTGCAGTTTTGCACTTCAGCATGTAAACTTTTGTTTACATTTTGTTTGGTGCTGCATCATATAGTGAAATAGGATTTGTTGTCAAAATGAAGACTTAAGTGAAAATCAGATTTATTTCTTGGAGGAAAATTCATCATTTACACTAAACTAATCGGTAAAATAGTCGTTAGATTAATTACTAGAAAAATAGTCATTAGTGGCAGCCCTACGGACAAGCAGAGCTGTCTGCGTTCATCTTACTTGCGCTGTCCCCGTCCTTCGGGTCCACGTTCCTGCGGAGGCTGCGGTTCTTGGTTGGCAGCTCTGGGGCCTGCAGTGTGGACACCACTGGCACCTTCTTTACCTTCTTTCCCAGCTCCTTCTCTACCTCTGCAGGATGGACAGGAGGTAGCATAAACGTTATATATTATAAACATCATATATCCCCTACATACATAAAATCATATTTCACAACATTTTTTACACCCTATAATGCAGGCTAAAGGTAAAATACAAAATAGATGCTTCTATCCAGTGATCATCTGCGAACACTGAGCAGTCACTGTGGATTTCTTTTTATTTTTTTGTGTGAACATCATACTGTGAACACAAAACCGGCAGACTTTTGAGCAATGTTCCTGCACTTGTGTTTTCAGACTCCTACATGTAGCAGTTGAGATACTGCGCTGTACAAACACCCCTTTCAAGGTTTAGCACAGGGTAAAAGCCCTCACCATCTGAGATACTGGATTCTTGGAACATTGTCTCAAAAGCTTGATGGATTTCGGCAAAAGATGGTCGCTCAGCAGGGTTCCACTTCCAGCCTGAATGGGTACGAACAAAATAAATGTACAGAAATGGCTCTAAAAGGTATATGTACAAGGAAACAATCTGTAAATGAGTTTTCAGATGAAGACACATAGCTACAGACCAGTCACAACAAACAAGTAATGGGTGGGGGAAACAGGAAAAGAAAAACAGGGACAAGGTCAGCCAGCAGCCTAACACTGCTGTGAGAAGGACAAGGTGGACTGAGAGGACACAAGAAGTCAGAGG
>JABJVR010000035.1:6965789-7008077 GCA_025773905.1 Chitala chitala
CTCAAGTCAAGACAAAATTTATTTATATAGCACCTACAAACAACTAGGGTTGACCAAAGCACTTTACAAGGATTTACAATACAAAGTAAAACAAGGTAACAATAAAGTAAAACAGAGCCTGAGAAGCAGGGGGACAGTAAGTCAGAGAAAGGGAGGACAGTGAGTTTGGGAAGGTAGAGGCGGGGGGGATAGTGAGTATCAGAGGAGAGGGCAAACTCACAGGCTCTCATGAGCTCATAGACCTTTTCCGGGCAGCCCTCAGGCCGGTCCATGCGATAGTCCTTCTCCAGCAGCTGGTACACCTGGGACAGGTCGATGCCCGGGTACGGTGAATGGCCATAGGTTGCAATCTCCCAAAGCAGCACGCCAAATGCTGAAGGTTTAACAAACAAAGCATTGACCTAAAAACTGCAGTACTTTGTACTTGTTTAAACCACCACTGGTTAAGAGAAAAAAAAATAGTCCTCTGAATTACACCTTCATACACGCGAGTAAAAGCAGGCACCTACCCCACACATCCGATTTGATGGAGAACTTGTTGTAGGCTAAGCTCTCTGGTGCGGTCCATTTAATGGGAAACTTGGCACCGACACGTGCTGTGTAGGTCTCTCCAGTTATCAGGCGACTCAGACCAAAGTCTGCCACCTTCACCAGATGGTTTTCCCCAACCAAGCAGTTACGGGCAGCCAGGTCCCTACAAGAAGCAGGGTGGAGAGGAGGGAGTGTTTGAGAAATGGGCTCCCATTCGGCCAGACAAAAAATAGACACTGACTTTGTCAGAGATGTATCTATACGAAAATGACCAAGGCGAGGTGCCCACCTGTGGATGAAGTTCTTCTTTTCTAAGTACTCCATGGCGGATGAGATTTGTGTGGCCATGTAAAGCAGCACCACAGCGTTGACCTCCTCACGGTTACACTCGCGCAGGTAGTCCAGCAAGTTGCCGTGGGTCATGAACTCCGTGATGATGTAGAAAGGGGGTTCGCGTGTGCACACGCCTGCCAGGCGAGGATCGACACGTGAGAGACCCGCGTGAAAAACGGCCAGCAACGCAATATGTTTCATCAACAGACGCTTGTGGTAACAAGTCTCGCAATAAACTAACAATGGCAACATTGCAGGCTTCAAAGCAAACCAAATGCAATGGTGTTCCAGTATGGTGGCTAAAGCCCCCGCTCCCCCTGAATGGTTGAAAAGGTTTCAGTCAGTGCAGTCGCTAAAACTAACCCAGTAACTGCACCAAGTTGGGGTGCTTGATCTCCTTCATGACTGCTGCCTCTTTCAGGAACTCCTCCACTTCCATGGTGTCCTCCTGTAGGAAACAGGAAGACAGGAATGTCAAATACAGATTGAGAGACAAGATAAACACGGCATGTGCAGAATTTTCACTTAATTATATCAAGTGTATGAAGTGCTGCATTTACACAAGAGAGACGTGGAGCAAGGGGTCATGTGCTTCTCAATGTGCAAATCATTTAACTAATACGTACAGAAGCAACAGTATCCCAACCAATATCCACATATACGTAGTCCACAGTTGGATTTTTCTGTAATTTCACAATTGCAGCACCAGATGGCAGTACACACTTTTGTTCACTATAGCAATGGACATGCAAATGTATTCTTAACTAAAATGTTCTCAAAAAGAATTTAAGATATTAAGAGGGTTGAAACATCCTCTCAAAAAAGAACTTAAAAAGACTGAGGTAAGGCACACTAAACTCAGAAGCCACAGTCCAGCAGGTGTATTTTACATCATTGACAAAGGACGGTATTTCCAGAAACAGCAAATGAGGGAATTTCCAGTCCAAGTCACTGTGCTAATAAAACCGCACTAGGTGAAAATCCAGCAACCCTGTGACTCCTGGGGACAGGACCTGACCACCTCATCCCCATGACAACAAACAAGGTGTGGCACAAAGCAGTCAGCGCACCGGTGGCTCGGGCTGTGTGACCAAGCGGCCAAACTTGCCTTGAGAGTCTTGACGGCCACCGTGAGGTTGTACTTCTTCCAGACGCCCTCGTAGACCTCGCCGTACTGACCCCCACCCAGCTTGTGTTTCATGGTGATGTCGGTGCGCTCCATCTCCCACTTGTCGTAGTTGGGCGACACGCCGTACACCGTAGGCTTGTTGCGCTTGGGCGCGGGGTAGTGCAGCGTGGTGATGAGCCCGTCCGCAACTATGGAGTGGTGGTGCACCAGCTCGGCCAGCGCGTTGAAGCGGCTCTCCGATGACACGTACAGCTTCCAGGAGCAAAAGAGGGATGGAGATTGGTGAGCATCAGCTTACAGGAACCGTGAGGAGGACGACAGCCCTGTTAAAGGAGCATGCAGCACATCTACAGGCCCTTTCTACAGCTTTAATGGCAAAAGCAGATCTCATTTGGTGAGGATCCCATATTTGTTTACCAGCGTTTCTTGGATCCACACACGGACCACTGCATTTCTTTTGTCTAGCAGTAACAAGGCAGATGAACTAGTCCCACATGTGAAAACTGCTACAGACGTCCAGCCCCACATGTGGGGGGAAAATCATCTGCTCAGCAGAGGTCCAGACATGATGCAGGAGCAGACGATCAGACATGGAAACTGGTGAACTTATAATTAGTGACGGTAGCAGTGGTGGGGCGGGGAAATCAGCAGAAATGACACGTTCTTGTTGTAGAACACTCAAACAGACCCCAGTTGGTGTTCCATCATGCTAAATAATTTCTGAACACTTCAAGCCATCAGTTTCAAGTTAAATTTCATCAACTTGCATGTTTGTGGAGGAATTTTCCCATCATGCAAAACAGACGCATTTTATACAGCACTTGCCTAAACATTGTGTGCTTACTGGCAAACTATCCAGTGAGCTTTGTCAATACATTTTCAGGTGAACACTACATGCCATATACTGTCTTCTTTTCCAGTATATCAAAATATAGTATATAAAAATAAACTGAATTAAACATGCTCGCACACACCTTACAGCAAGCAGCCCCTGCTCAACACACCTAAAATCATGTGACCTTCAGTGTCCTTTCAGTATACAGGAATGCAGCACAGTGGTAGACTACCATCTTTTATGGTTCATACATTAATTCTGTCACCACTACATGTCAGTGCATGTAATTTAGGTGCAGGATTTGTTGTCTAAACTCTAATTAGCAGTTGCACACAACAGAAAGTGAATTAATTTTACATTGTTAATGTTCTAAGGCCTTTTAAGGGAGAATGCGTGGTATGCACTAGACAAAGAAAGTAACGGTAACTGAGTGAGCTCACTCACTTTATGTCAGCATTACTCAAACATGCAATCGCGCCCCCTGCCCTACTGATAGAAACCACCGCTGCAGGGATTCCATGTAACAAGGCCGGAATGCAGCCTCTACTGATTAACAAAGCATTAATCATGCAGCGGGCATTCGGTCAGAGGGTGAAAACATTACACAGGCATTACTGGTGAGGGCTCATATCTGCAATGCAGCTGACTGTGAGCACTGGGGGGTGGGTGGGGGGGGTTGGATGGATGTCACTGCATTCTTTGAAATCCATCTCATACCTCTAACACATGGCTCTTTAATCTAACGGTGGTAAAGACAGTATAAAGTTCCTGGAACTGTAATCCCCTGGGGTGAATTATAAGTATCAGACGGGAGCAGCTGATCTGATGACGGAAGCGGCTGATTTGCGCCAGTTCTGTGCATGTACTCTCCATAAACTTAACGAGACCCTGCACTGAAACTGTCCATCGTCGCCAGGCATTGACAGAAAGAACCACTCCACTTCATCCATCACGGACTGCTTCCTGCTCTCTTCCAGCCAACAGCCTAAAGAGGTTCAAACCCAAAATGTCCCTGAATCACAATATTCACGTAGCTGTAGCACCAGAGTGACAAAGACCAATGGCCTCTCACCCATCAACTGTGACACACAGCACCAAACTCTGACAAAACCACCTGACAGCCTGTTGGATAAAACTGGGACAAAGGGGTAACGAAAGATACCTGACCAGTTTAGAACCAGGGCAGATGTTTTTTTAAAACCAGTAAATCCAAACAGTAGAAGAGTACACTGACTTCTTATAAACGGTTACCCAGCGATGTGGCATTAAAAAATACTCACTTTTATATTTTTGTGAGAAGTTAAATGCTCATAAAATCACTATAAGGTCAGCACTGCTGTTTTCTACATTCTTTTCATCAGCTGCTACGAGAACCATTTTAAGTCTGACTCCAACAGACAAGCTCCGTAATCTGAGAACGCCACGTTGGATGAGCCTTCTTCCTTGGGTTCCACTGACCAGTAACTGGTCAGCTCGAACTCACCCAGCACACCCTCGCCACGCACTCCCCGCACACCTGTGCCCTGCCTCACCCCCACCCGCTGGCTTGCTCACAGGTGGCTGTGCTGACCTTGCCGTCGGAGGCCGTGTTGATTCTGTAGTGGTAGACGCGGCCCTCGTAGCGCAGCGAGATGGACCTCTGGCCCGGGCTGCTCTCGCTCTCCCGCACCAGGAAGCTGCCGTTGATGCCGCTGCTCAGCAGGTACTCGGCGGCGTTGCGCGACACAGGACCATGGTACCAGCTGTGCTTCTCCAGGCTATTCACCGGGGTGATGTAGTTGCTAGGCACCCAGCCCTGGCCGTTCTTGCTCTGTGCCTCGCACCACTCGCGATTGTGGTTGTAGCCCAGGACACGGAGCTTCTCCCCTGCACAAGGTCATATCACAGGTGCTGTGACACCCTTCATGCTCAATTACACTTGGTTATTAACCACCACCCTCCCTTTTCATGAGCATACAAAGTACGCACTGAGGTTTTATGCGCAACATCTTTTTTCTTCAACGAATTTGACGTTTTCCTGCTGGCACTAGTTCCAGGGGACCTTACTTTGTAAGAACGTGATCAGACAGAACTTATTAGCGCACCGTACAGTTGGGCTGTCATAGTCCAGATGGGAATGTGGAGTATCCATGGGATACAGGACTATCTTAAGTAACATAAATGCAATAAAAGTGAAGGAAAGCTTAACAAGCATATATGTGCACATAAAACACACACAAGGGTGTGACTGTTATATAATACAGGGCCCACTTCATTAGCCAGATGTGAAATGTCTCCTCATCCCATCACACGATGTTAAACTAAGCACAGAGCTGATATACATACTGAGTAGCCGGGTCTGAATAAAACCCCATCTGCTAACACGCTACTGACACCTAACCTGCCATGTCTGTCTTCTCTCTACAAGAATTAGCAACCTCATATGCATTACTAAAGAGATAAAGTAAATGTAACCTTGGTAATTATGCAATGTCAGCCACGTAACAAAGCATGTGGAGGCAAATATAGCAGCAAACTGGATGCCAAAATCTATATATTTGTAGGAAAGGTGGGGGGGATCTTTGAGCTCAAACATTTGTGTTAAGCAAACAAGTGTGAATTAATCTGTAAATGCCAAATGGGTTGCAGGTAGTGATTTTTGCCCTCGTTCGATTTATTTGTTAATATTTTGGGGATTGGGCAGGAGATGACTTTAAATACCACTTCACTATACAAAGCCTGCAGTTCTGGTACACACATAAAAAAACAGTATGACTGTTTTGCCATCTCCTACAAGACAAGACTGTGGGCAGACATGTTAGAACAGGAGAGATTTCAATGTGTAGTCTGAGCTTGGTAAGAACCGGCCCCAGGGAATCTGCTTGTTAGTGAGGACAGCACAGGTGAAGGCACGGCAAAAATGGTCACGCTCTCTCTTTCAGTGACTACCCACTTCCGGTAAAACTCCCTGTCTGCAGATTGAACTGCTCGACATGACGCATACAGAACCAGCCCCTGGACAGACGTAAAACATGGACAGCTCACTTGGGTTTTATGTTCAGGCAAACAAACCGCTCTCATCACATCCTTACCTTTGGTGATGCTAAGTGTGTTGTCCCCACTCGCCACAAAGTCGTACAGCGCAACAAATAAGTTGGGGTCATTTTCACTGGGCCCCAGCAGGTTTTCCTTGGAGTTCCACCTTGCTGCCTCTGTCAAATCCGGCTTCTGGAGAGCTTCTGCAAAACAGGGCGATGAAACCGGGTCAGAGGTGTAACAAAAAAGGACTTTCTCAGAATGCAAGAGCAGAAAGAAAAGTCATGGGGGGAATGAGACAATAAGGCCACAACTGCCTCCCCGGAACAGAAAAGTACTGATTACATACACTCTTAGTGTCAAAGCAGGAGTGTGTTCCATACCTGACGTTCATTATTAATTTTCTAAAAACTAAAGTATACAATAGTACAGTACTGTAAAGTACCATTACAGCCTTTCACAATTTACCATACACAGCGTCAAAAAAAACCAACACTTTTCAGTTCTGCTAATTTTTCCAACATGATGCTGTCCACTGTGCGAAAAAAATACTCATTTACAAAGTGCAGTTTTTATTAAAGCTGCAAATGCACAAACTGTTCTTCACATGGTCATTTGCAAAGTTCTTTTTCCACAGACATATCAAAGCCAGTCACTGATGAATGACGCAACAAATTGCGTAATTGTTGTGTAAAGCATCTGCTAATTGAAATAGGATGTGTATCATTAAGTAAGCCATTGGATGAAAACCGATTACATAACAGCAATAAAATTTCATCGACCAAATACAAACATTAGGATATCTTCAGGAACAGAGAAGCTGGCCTTTGTTCCAGTATGGTTTCCATTAGCTTGCAGTGCCTCGGACGAGGACTCTCAGCGTTGCATATTTATTTGACGTGGTCTCCTAATGGTGTGCATCTTCTGGAAAGCTCTTGCTGCAAGGTCCTTAAAGAGGACTGGGATTGTGTCGTACCACAAATCCCTGTGCTGCCTCTCTTTCTTCAGCTGCCAGTTCTCTCTCCAGAACCCTTCCCTCTTGGAGCTGACATGCTTTTCAAAAAACAAAGATGGCCAGTTGCTGGGCCTGCACTTTGTCTCCTGAATCCTGTTCCACTAGCTAAAATCCTTCACTACACCCTTTACAGCTGATGGGCTTCGTGCCGCGCACTAACTTCGTCGGGCGTCTGACTTTACACTAGTCGTGCCAGCCGATGGGCTTCGCGCCGCACACTAACTACATCATATATCCATAATGAATTCCTGGTGAAGCCATAAGGTAGTAAATACGTCTGAATTTCACATAGAGCTTTTGGCTGGAGAAGGAACAATACCAATATAGTCTGCCACCAGGGGTCTCTCAATCACTGTGACTGAATTGTTTTTAAAATAGTATTTACACAGTATAGTCTAAGGCATTCGGCTAATGCAGGATGAACAGCACCTTAACTGATGGCCAAAGAACTTTGAACTCAGTACATCTCCCAACACCCTGCTCATTATACTCAGAACAAAGACTTGATTTTCATTTACACTTCATAAATAAACCCTTATTTGATTAAATTCTGCACGTCACCAGGCGTTCATATTAACAAAACAACGTTTCAATGATACGATAACATTATTGAATTAAAAAAAACATTCCTCGCCGAAGCACAAGAGCATGCACGTGCGCCGATATCCGTGAGAAACGGAAACCGGTCTGTGTGTCCAGCCTAAGATGTCGCTTTTGTGCCAGAGTAAGTATAATGTGAGAAACCAAACCGGCAGGAGAATCACAGATTATGTCCCGTCGCAGATGTGCAAAGCATGAATACTGGATGCATGTCTCATTACAACAGTCTGCCAGGTAACTTCTTAACCAGTGTCATAAGGAGGACCAGAGTTCCCGCACTGCATTCTGGGCACATAAGAACTGCAGGTCATGCTTGGCAAGAGCCAGACAGGATGAGTTTCCATCACCCAATGGACCAGCCACCTACCTGTGCAGTAAGGGTAAATCTAAGCATTGGTGAAACACGCCAAAGGCTGATTTTCCATATGGGCTCTGGTTTATTCCTGAGCATGCTCAGATTGCTTTACCGCCGTCCTCTGGCCGCTATGACAGATTTATGACTGTGTGTGACGCTTCTGCGGCTGCAGCCAGCGTGCCCGGCACACACAAACATTCTGACTCTCGGTGCAGGCTCTACATCTGGACATGGTTCTGAAGAAACCAGTACACCTTACAAGCGGAGACATACATTTCCAATTATTCAGACTCTCAGCCATGGAGGCAGCTGGAAAAAGATGGGATATTCTTACACAAAACACTGAGGAGAGGAGAAAAATCTGGCTTTGTCAAAAAGCTAAAAACAAAAAAAAAAGCTAATGAAAAGCAATTAGGTTATATAAGAGGTCACTGACATAGACAATATGCAAACAGCTTACGGTAGATATAAACAACAAAAAATGATTTGCAGCAGTGTGCACTCTTTTGGACACTGTCCAAAAAATGTTAAACATGCCATTTCCCCCCACACACAAATCACTGAAATAATTTTTGTGGGGGGGGGGGGGGCAACAAGCAAGTTTACTAAAACAATTCATTTCTCTTTTCCAGAGGGAGCAATAAATGACAGAGTTGGACTTTCTCAGCCCTGATGTATATGCAATAAGCTGCACAGGTGCTCAGCGTGCCACAGAACTGGAGCCACAGCAGCTGCACCTCAGCATTCAATCTTTTGGTAAAGAAGCACTTCAGCTGGACGTCATTTACTGATCATGTCACTCAACAGTCTAACGGAGCATCAAGGCCAATACAATACTCAAACACACACGTATCAAACACGCACACACACACGCACGCACGTACACAACACACACACCAAACACACACACGCACCAAACACACACACGCACCAAACACACACACGCACCAAACACACACACGTTTCTACTTTGGCCAACACTGAATAAAAAGAGAAATTAAAGCATAGCCTAGATTGGTATCAACTGCCAAATAAAGAAATATCATGTGGATTTATATATACCCCTACGCTAAAATCATTCCTAAAGATGAGATGGAAAAGCCTGACATTTGCTTTTATTTTAACAGTACAGAGAAATATAAACTGATTCACAGGTCTAATTTAGCACAAATGAACACAACTTATATTTTCTTTTTAATTATGTAAAATCTATGGGCAACTACAGTTTCTAGGTCAAGGATCCAGCACCAAGCATCTGTTTTCTTTCACACAGACTTTACAAATTTGACACAATCTTCTATCTAACAGCATCATAACATGGTTACACAATTCGTTTCTCAGTTTTAACCTTATAAGCACATACATTCTGCAACCCTTGTAGAATGGCAGGCAAACATGAACACAAATTTAAGTGAAGTGTGTGTTACTAGTGCAATGTTTCAAAACACAGCAGACAAAGGCAGTGCTGAGATTCTAAACTGTGCTGCCAGCTCATTCTGTCCACTTTTATGTGCTCCATATTTCCATTGTCATATTTGTCAAAAAGCAGCACACAATATTTAGGTTATACTTGGTAACATTATCCAACACTCCAGTTTAACACTTGTAATATTTCACACCATGTACTTCATCCAACATTCCTTTGTTTTGTATATTGTCACACCATTAAGTTGCGCAAAGGCGCCAGTGTAAAAGATCCCTTCGGAAATGCAATGACCAGTTGTTAACTATTCATTTTTTTGTGAGTTCATGATTATGGAATTTACACTGACTGGTCTGAAACCAGCGAGATTCCTGAAAACTCCCACATACTCCCAAAGACGGTGTCCATAGCAACAGAAAATACACAAAAACAAAGAGGCCATCCAGTTGCAAAAATGTTTGCATATAGTTGTTTAAAGCTTTCAACAGTACAACAGAAGACAACAGCATAGTGCTCAGATGGTCCCAAATGGGGCCCACCTCCCCCTTCTCTATAGTCTAACTTTCCTCACCACCTCCCCCCCCCCCAACTGCTGCCTCCCCAGGCATGCGGGAGACCGTGGCCTTGCCGTGAAGCGGCCAAAAAGTTTCCATTCCAGAAACCCGTCTGCGCCTCGCTGACTCCAGCCTAGGGTTAGCGCTATGCGGCTTCTCCCCTCACTGTCCCCTCAGCGTCCCCCACCCCAGCGTCCCCCCCAGGGTCGCTCGGTCCTTACCTTCAAAGTAGCAGCTAGAGGACGAGGAGAGCCCCTTCTTAGATTTACAGCCCACCAATTTCAGGCAGATCTCCAACATTTTCATCTGCTTTTCTCAGTCCCCACTATTAGATCCTCCTTTTCCTCGGCCTCTGTCCGCCTTCCCTCTAACCCCTCGGCCTTTTGGACGGCTTGCTTTGCAAAAACAGGCTTTTTATGCCCTTAAAAAGTTTGCTTCTCTCCTCGCCCACCTCCTCCACTCTTGTCCACAGAGATGAAAAACCACGTCCTTATTTTAAGGACGGCTAGCCGCTCTTCAGTCCCTGAGACTCCATTAAAATACCTTGTCGTTCCCTCTTGCAGTTTGAGAGAGAAGTGGGACGCGCGCGGCGGTGAAAAAGGCATGTGGCAGTGTTTAGTTAATCTCCGGATCCTTCCATCCCTCTCCCCTTAGCGTCCGTTAGCAGGAGGAGCGCAGGAACTTGCTCACGCTTTGCTCCGCCAACAAAGGGGCCCTTTCAAGCACAGCCTCCGTCTGACTAAATGACATCAGCTGTTTGGATCCACCCACACACACACACACCGACAGACACACATGCGCGCGCGCACACACGCACACACGACACGACACATTACTGAACTCTTCGCTTCCAGAACCGAAAAAAGAGTAATAATAATAAAAAAATTTTAATTAATTAAAAAAAACTGCTCCTCTCCTTTCCCTCAATATCTGTGGAATATTCTGTTTGAAGTGTCTGCAGGTTAAAAGCTCACATGCTGATCACAGGTTCTTTTAGCTTCACTTTATGTGTCACCTGGCAACACGTTGCTTCAACTAAAACTCATCTGTCACACGTACTGAACACAGCCACTTGTAAGCCAAGGATTTTGTTGTGAAACATACTAAATAAAACTGTATGACTGAAGGCGCACACTTATTGTTAAATTCAAGCTTTATGTTTCTGACTTCATTCACAGTAGTTAAATAATACAGTAGGTTTAAGGAAAAAGCAGGACTTCTCTGAACTAGCATCAATGTCTTCTGGAATTTACTGACTAAACATATGCTGCTTAAATGCCATGAGGCAGAAAAGGCATTTTTGGTGAACGATCAGAGTCAAATTCCAGTGCACACACTTTTCTGACAAATGTATTCCTGGAAAACGTTACCAATAATTAGACCCATCATTGAATCTAAAATAATCAGCATACTAGCTGCACTAAATAAAAAATAAATAAATAAATAAATTTTAAATATATATGTCCATTTCCCCCACTGTCTGCAAAAAATAAACGTATTTTAATTCTCAGTGAACCATCTCTTCAGTTTTGATATGCGGTGTTTATATGGTTCAGAGATTAGCAACTGCACAAAGCAAGCAACCATAACACAAACACCCTGAGCAGAAATGTGAAACATTAGACACGGTTTCTAACACAAAATACTGAGGTATAACAACCTCCCACTACATCAGACTTTCTATACTTAACAACTGGTCAGAAGTGAAGTTCACGTGCATCTCTACAGTGGTGGCAAAGAGAACGGGGACTAACGCAGCCATGACATGGCTGAAGAGCGCAGGGCGCATTGAGCTGAAGGCCAGCATTATCGAGCTTGCGTGAGGATGCAGATGGTGCCTGTTTGCAGTGTTGTCCAGGAGACCGATTGCGGCTTTGAGACACAGAGCAGCCAGGCCTGCGCCGGGCCAGCGGCTGACATCACGGACTGCAGCTCCCTCCAGCTCGTGACTCCAGACTGGCTGGAACCTGGGCTGCCCCACAGGCTACAAGCCCGCTGCCTTTTTACAGCATTCTAGGGATTTTCCGAGCGCAAAGGGGAAAAAATCCTAATATCGTCGCCTTGCAGCTCTGCTATTGTGCTTTAGGTTGCTGACGGAAAGTTAACAATGGAATACCTATATACACCAAGTACAACTTTGCAGAAGAATTTGGGGAAGGCAGGCAACAAAAACCTTAGTGACCATAGCAAAGCAGGTAACAGTAACCTTTGGTATACTGTCAAACCATCAGCACCAACAGCTGTCATACTGAAGAAGGATGACATGACTTCTGATTAGCGCACCCCAACCTCCCCCATTAAGGGTATTGCCATACCCCCCCCCCCCTCCCAGAACAGCACGTTCTTAATTCACAAACTGGAAGCAGAGACCTCAGAATCCACTGTGGTCCTTAATGTGAGGAAAGCAAAGAGCAGGAAAACTTCTCTCATTCCAGCTGCCGCAGTTATTATGGAAGGAGGAGGGGAAAAGATTTCAGATGGAGAAACACAAGGCACATAATTCTGCAATGAACTCATATGAGAACCACGGCTACGATTTATTATATCGCTCTTGGTATGTTAACAGTTAGCTGACGTAAACAGGATCTTTTTAAACCTGCCCACCCCGCTCCTCATCCCTCCTCCCAAAGACTTCAGCGGAATGAGAAAGTGCAGAAAATGTGTGTAACATTAAAACATGAGGGGTCTGTAATCCATTTCATTGCCATCAGTCTTGTATACTCACAGCTGAATTTAAAAGTCACAGCTGAGCTTTTAATGAGCTATTTCAGGGCGACAAGCTTGACAACATGTCCCTCGCAGGCCTAAACAGGGCAGCACGCAGCACAGCGGTCAGAGACACAGACTCTGCCTGTAGGTTCCAGGTTTGAGTCCCTAGACAGCCTGTATTGCACCACCCTTCAGTAAAACACATGACCTCAGTTGCTTCGGTACCGAGTTCAGCTGCGCAAAAGGATGACAACCATAAACAAGGCTGGACAAAAACTAAGCAACAAAGTTACTTTATGATATGCGAACATAAACAAATACATCACTTAAGTTTCACTGGCAATTTATCCTGACCTTCATGGTAACCACACATAAAATCTACCTCTTCCTTTGTGTTGTCAACCCAATGCCAGTAGTTGCTGAGTGTTTGCCTGTTGTTTGACCAAGAAAAACCTTAAGGAAAATTTATATGCAAACCTCATGACAGAGAACATCAGAGCTGTTTGCCAACTGTGTTCATGTTGCTGAATGCATTTCATACCGATGTTTCATGAGAACCTACCGATACGCACGTGTGTAGTGTCATAATTCCAGTATAATGGCCAAAAAGTCTTCTCTTTCCCAAATCTAAATTACATTGTAATTATTTACACCCTTAAGTGAAAATCAAATGTTTCTGAAAATAAAAACAGACCATGTAAAGATGACGGCTTTAGGGTGTTACATATTTGCAAACAACGTGACGTGAAAATGAATTCCATCCAGGAGGGAGGGAGAGGGAAAGAGAGAGAAAAAAAACACAAACAGCTCGACAATCCTAAGGCAGGATCGATAAAATCCAGAAATTTTTCACGGTAACCATCTCCTACTAAACACTGTGCAGAATGGAAATATTCTGAAAGCCCAAGATAAACTAATGCAATCCTTCTGCCAAGTCATCCGCCTATCCTGAACACAAAGCGCACAGAGCTGGCCTCTTTTCAAGGTTCTGTACAAAGCAAAAGAAAACGAGTCCAGGGAAGATTCCCTCCCGACACACAGGTCACATGACCCCACATCATATGTAAGCAATAATTCCATACTCACTAAATAAGCCCTGCAAATGTTATTTACTGGCATGACAGCAATAAAGGGTTTTTCTTAAGTACGTGAAAGAATTATAAAGTAAAACCATAAAGTAGTTATTAAAAGTAAATTTTACAGTATATAATAGCGTTCTAATTAATGGATTTTTCTTTTCTTATTTTTCAGGTTACGCATAAAACTAAATTTAAAACCAATATAAAAAGTACCAGTGAAAATGATACCTTCAAAGTATAGTTCTCAAGACAGTCTATGAATTAAACTTTACATACTTGTTGAAGGATGACTACAGACATCCTTCAATAAGGCATTTTAAATTGATCAACATTCGCTACATTAAACCCAGTACAATTCTTATACTATGCTTTTTTCAATTTTACCCCAGTGAAGTGTTTTACATCACATGTCATAAAGGTGACCTAAACAAACTTTAACCACATCCGTTAGCACTGTGGCATGTTTTCTCTCATTAAATATCCAGAGTGAATCTACAGAGACAAAAGAGGAAGTCGGAAAATAAACTCACTACATATCTATTACAGTTACATTAATTCATTTAGCAAATGCCTTTGTCCAAAGCAACTTACAAACGACACATATGCGTTACAACAAATAGTTGGTTCTCTGCATTTAACCCATCCCCTAGGGGAGCGGCGGACAGCCATCGTTCGGCGTGCAGGGAGCTGGTGCAGAGAGTCTTACTCAGAAACACACCTGGCTATTGGCCTGGGATTTGAACCAGGATATTTCCGCATCCCAGCCTGATGTTCTACCCATTGAACCACCGGCTGCCTAATTATTCAGAACGCAGTAAAAAGGGATTACCATGTTACTGATAACTGTGTATAAGGAAGGGTGGGGAGCATCTTCAGTGACATGGAAGGAAGGAACATGTCTTTGCAGCCAGGAGAAATCAGCCAATGAGCATAACCAAGCCACGAGTCTTAGTTTTTCTGAACTTTTCAAATGACCATATTCACACCAAGTGAGTCCTAGCTTTTATACATGTACATTTTTATTTACAAATTAAACTTCACAACTGGGTAAAATAACTTGTATGTGCTACAGTAAATAGTTCATGTACATAAAAATCGTTATGGTGCAAGCAGTTTTTATGTTCGAACGTGAAGCTATTGAAGTACCAAGCACATTACCTGAAGTCTATTGGTTTTTTTCATTTTAATGTACATAATGTGCCTGCAGCTTTGTTATCTATGGAACACACACTGAATTGGGACTAGTACACAAAAAAGTTGAACAGGACACCAACAATTATGATGTTATTAACAAATTATTAATTATGGAGTACCTCCAGACTCCAGTAAACGTAGACAAACTGCATATTGGCACTGTGTGCGCAGAAAAAAAAAAAAAAGTTTTTCACAGATTGAGCAGGTTAGGTTGTCTTGAGTTCTACAAGGGCAAAGTTCAGTAGTGTGTCCTGAGCGAGTGGTTCCATAAAGCTAATTGTAATATTAACAGTTTGTCAAAGTCTTGATAGACAAGCGTATCAACCACTAAAAACCACAGTTTCCAGCTGGTGTACTCACTTATGACTACTGGCAAAGTTTAAGTCCAAAGTGCCTCACAGCTCCTGTGTTCTGTTCCCAAGTTTACATGCTGTGGTCAGTATTGCACACTTGCTATTCATAAGAATGGCTAAAACATAACACCTTTTTCCCTTTCCTGGCCTGATTTTTCCATGCTAACAGGGAGCTACGGCTCTGATGTCTTACTTCCCATCCGCTCAGTGCTACAGCTGTGTGTGTCACAGCAGATGGGCGATCGTGTAGTTATCATCTTCTGCATTTTAATAATATCCCTTTCCACAGGGCCTGTTTTCTATCAGTCAGAACAGAACAATTAATCACAATCCATTAGGTAAAGTAAATATGACATCCGGTTGTAAGAATGTGTTTATACGTGAGCAAACACATTCATCTGCATCCGAGCTTTACGCCTAACTATCTTCAACTCAAGCTCCCCATTTCCAGGCGCTGCTTGCACTGAATATCAAATGTAAAAACTCTGGCTGATCGGCCAATCCACATTTTTAGAAGCACTTTATCACCTAAAAAATGTCAGAAAACATTCATTGGATCATATCTCTGCTTTTCAATGGCTTATGAATCATCTCAGTGGGCCCCCGAATGTTTAAAGATTGCTACAATATGTTCCTTGAGCACCAAACCAATGGCATCCAAAACCCTGCCACCTCTCCATCACATACAGTAATCTGGTGAAAACACCAAAAAGCACCGTAACTGGACCAAACGGGAAAATGCACAGGGGTGTGCGATGCCCCATTCTTCGTGCAAGTATCGGCAGGTTTAAGCAGCCTCTGGAGACATTTGCATAAAGGACACGAAGCAGATGTGTATGGTACCACGGCCATGTGTCCATATGGAAGGGGCAGAGTGTGAGCGATATCTGTGGTGAGGACTGGCAGGAGGCACCAGAGGAGCCCACGCTCGCCCTTTAAGTAGAAGCAGATGCCCAGCAGAACGGCCCGGTTATCGGTCTGCAGATGGACCTCGTTTGCCCATGAGACGAGGAGCCGCCACAGCGGCCCGCCCTTGGCTCCTCCCCCAGAGCCTCTGGCGGTGCCAATCTCAACACCAGCCACCACCGCACATTTTTAATGCCTGTTCGGGGAGAACGCCGCCAAAAACATCTGTTAAGCTTTAAGTTTATTGAAATAGTAGGTGTATTCTCTGCTAATAAACCACAATTGCCCCACACCTAACATCCTGAGCATGTCTGCAATGGTCTGAAGCAATACGCTTTGCATAATGTCATGCAATACATGGATTTCTTGGCAAAATTAATCTGAAAGCAAACTGGAGGTGGCTGAGAGGTTACATAAAACAACCAACTCAGAAGAAACCAAGGCATCTGCTGCTGCAAATTATTACTTTTAACATTGGTGCATAAAGCAGGCGGTATGCTCTTGTAGCCATGGATTTTGTTTCCTCCCTAAAACTCCCAAATATTTGCTCCTGTTTCATGAGGATATACTATGCTACTTTCACAGATTAAAGAGCAATTAAAATTACTTATGGAAAACATGTAGCCTTTAGCATCCAACAGCTACTAGTCTGAAGGGGAGCAGAAGACTCCGCGGCGATTACCATGCTTTTCTGTCGCTTCGTATCAACGGCTCTCTTGAAAAAATTAAACTTAAACGTGTGTTAAATGTTCCAGATTGCACAATTATTCCCAAGTCAGCCTTTTGGTTGGATTTTGGGCGGCACTGCTAACAGACAGGGTACTGATTTATAATAACAGTGTCAATAATAATGTTATGAAAGCAGACTGAAGCCTGAAGGCTTGCACGAGGCGTCACCATGGTAGGGGAGGCTGCAGCTCCCCCTACTCCAGTGAGACAGAGCAGCACATCGAGCCGTGCCCCCCCCAGAGCATGCATGCACAGGGACGCGCTCCCCTGCTCAGCTGCACAGATACTCAGTCGTGTCAGAAAGCAGAAGGCATGCCTATCATCTTTTATTGCACAGAGAACGCATGAAGAGTCCTGAGCTGAGCTGGGACATATTAACTCAACCCAGCGCTTTAGACCACAGATTTTGGGGGACGACAAAAATGACATGCAACTGTATTAGCTGATGAAAATATAAAATGCAAACTACTAGTTTATCTTTCTTCACAATGGGGTGCACTTCATCTAACCCAATTAGGTGAAAAGTATGAGTTGACTGAAAGGAGCAACAAACACAGACTCAGCTCAAATGCTGTTTTTCTGACTTTCTTTTTAGCAGATATGTCCTGTTTTGTTCTCACGCCTGTACTTAGTCACCGTTTCAGACCATCTTAGCCTGCTGCTTTCTCCAGTTCCAAACCAGTCCACCCCCTCGCAGTGCCTCTGTGCTCCATGATACTCTAAACCCCAGCTTAAGCTCCACCCACTGCGTGATTGAAACATCTGTCTCTGCACAAATCTTTTTAAGCATGTGATACTGCCCAATCCCTAGAAAGGCAGCACAAGTCAGACACGCTCGTGTGTAATGTGTCGGCTAGCTGTATTAACAAGTGTTCAAGTAATTGGGGGGTGGTAACGAACCAGCCGCCGTCTTCTCTGAAAACCTGGACGCGTTCATTAAACAACAAAAAAAACAGCAAAACATGAAGAACAGAGACCTGACTTTGTACAGGAGACAAACCCTTTACATACATTTTCTTCAACAGATTACTTGCCTTTCAATTGTTTCCACTGGCTAATTACTAATGAGGAAAACATTTTTTGAGGCGTCAATTTTTTGAAGATTAGAAAATAAGAAAATATTTTACATTCTTTGTGTGCAACAGTAATTACTAACAAAACATCAGGAATATGGCTTGAGAAGCATAGCCTAGTCCACTCAAAGGAATTTTTTAGTAGGTTAATGTATAATCAGTTACAGAAGTCACTTCAACCTACATGTAATTAGTACCGCTGTCCCAGTCCACTAAATGAGCCACTGTCACCATGATGGTCCTTCATCAAACAGCAAAGCCACAGTGCCGCAGCACTCAAAGCGTCCTCTGCAGATCGGCACTGCTTCCTACATAATGTGGTTAAAGGAATAAAAAAATTTGACAGTAAAGTCCAACGCCATTAAAATTGATGAAAGTGCTACATTTTAACAGTAACAGAAATCCAATAGCTTTTCTTCCCTTCCACAAAACTCAATAATAGGCTCACTAAAGCCATGGGTTTGATTTTGGGACATCTTTTGTGTTTCTATAGTCACTACCATCGTGTGACCGCAGTTAAACAGTTAAGAATGCAGTGAAACCCTTCTGGCCTTGGTTATACCATCTTCCTCCGCGGGATTTTTAAAGGGTCAGCTATGTAGATTCAAGGAAGGAGAGCTGGTGAGCAGAATAACAGAGGAAGGCACCTAAACGGGTCAGCTGACTTCTTTATTATAAGCATGCTTGACTTAAAGGAACCATGACCCCTTTTTTTTTATAATGGCTACTAAGTAAAGTTGGACACAACAAAGTGCTTTTTAAAAACTGTTTCAGTAGAGAAACCTTGCAAATGTCAGAGAATCTCCATAGTAACGATAAGTGAAGGCGGGCTGAACTGCAGCCACGTTATGACATTTGCGTGACTTTTGACGCTTAGACGTTGTTCAGGTCTGACTTTATCGTGATCCCCGCTGCATGTGTAAGCCATTCAACAGCCCCAAAAGCTCACAGAAAGCTGGAAACCAGGTACCACAAATGAGCGGACTGAACAGCATCGTAACGTAACGTCCTAACAAAGGTATGTTTTATTTTAAAGTACATGCATCGATTAACACATCCGAGGACAAAGTGACGTAGTTTTTCAGAGCTGTGCATCCATTACAAGCCTGAGGCACTGGAGAGGGAGCTCAAGGCTGCACACTGCCCCCCCACCCCACACAAACACCCACACCTACCCCCATTTCATGCTGATATTTACCAAGACCGTCCACCACACCGTGCCTTCCGCTGCTGCAGCCTTTTATTTTTGCAACGTTCCTCGTTTCCAGGCATTGTCGTGTCTCTGGCCATGGGCTGTTAAAAGCAGCCGGAGGTGCTGGTGCACCCGTGACGCAGCGGCAGACCCCCCCCTGCTGTTTATTCCCCCCTGTCACCAGACATCCTGTTTTCCCAGCAGGTGCTTCTATTAATAAACCACACTATATGCTCTGTTTATAAAGGAAAAAAGTCACATGACCTACAGAAGCTAATTGATGAATGTCTGATGCCCACAAACAATAAGGCGATGATCCCACACCAATATGATCAATTGCATGTAATTTAATTACTTGACCTACTTATGAAGTTATTCATATACAAGAGTGGCTGCACCAGATCCTACTAAACAGGCTCAGTCTACAAGTACTGGCTCCAAGTGTTTTTTTCATACAAATTTTGGCATTTCCAGTAGAAAGAAAACAGTTCATTTCAGCCTTAATTATCATTTGGCAGACAGTAGTTATGGTCTGCCACATAAAACATGTGAATTATGAAAAGAACCCCCTCGAACATGTGTGTGTGGTGTACGTATTCTTCCCTAGACCCAGGAGACAAGCCTGAGGTGACTGTTTTGGGCTCATCACCAGCGATTCTTGCTACAACACTCAGTGACGCTGGATTAAAGGTGATCCGACACATGAATGACTAAAGTTTTCCAAAACACAACAAAAACTCTTGGTTGATAAGAAAGGATATTCCAACTTATGCTGCGGCCAATTTTACAGCTCGCCAACCAAGAACTAAGCAAACAAGTATCCGTACAGTCAAGCTCCAGGCTTGGGATGGAATCTGGGTGGATGCGGAAGTCTCCGGGTTTGCATCTCTCCCCAGACACCAGGTGTGTCCCTGAGCAACACACTCAGTGTAATAAAAGATGATCGGCTGAATAATGGCTGCCCACCGCTACCCCCAGGGGATGGGTTAAATACAAAGAAGTAAGTAATTTCCCGTTGGGATTAATAACTTACTTTAAATAAAAAAATTAATAAATAAATAAAAGTTTCTTAAGTGAAATATGCAGACATATTAGCAAAAAGAAGGGAAAGTAATGTAAAAACCAAGACGGATTACAGTCATACCCAGCACAGTGGGGTGCACACACACACACACACACACTTTCAATAATGACAATCAGTTATGGGTATAACGTTTCATTAAACGTTTTTTTTCCCCCCCCCTTCCCTGCTTAAACGTAAAAAGACAATGCATACAGCTTATCACACAGCATGTAGGTCAACACAACAGCCCATCATGCTGCACGTTGCAATCTTGACCCTCCTCATTAAGTTACCATGGGATTCACTATGACAAAAACGACGAGTTAATACCGAAGAGAGGGGACACATCTTTAACAGTGTGGAAGTGGTTGTGATATCACAAACAAAACCAGTATGCAAGATATTTACTGTTGCCAGCAATGCAACATTTACACACTTACTACAAAATTTTATGTCTAATAGTGCAAATAAAAGTGCAAATGTATCTACTTATTTTCATTAAAAATAACATTTTCTGTTGTTTTACTTATAAGTAATGTTATTTCTACAAAATTTCATATTAATTTCAAGTTATAGAAGATCTTTAACAGCTATAGTCATACTCATAAGAAACCGGATAATTTACCTGGAGTAAATAACATGGCCCTTTTGTTTAATGAAGTCTGGAATCTCTCTAATGGATACCTTTTCTATGGAAAGCAAACTTTAATGATATAATCCTGGTATCAACTCCTGAGGCAATGTCTTCTTACTGTTCCACTACTATTATTTCTCTGTGCTGTGATATTTATATCATGTGCCCTGCCATAGCCTTTTGGTTTTTAGGCTAGATCCAACTATAACAATACAGTAGATATAAAGAAAATGTCAAGTGATATACTCTTCATGTACTTCTCAATACTATTAGTTTAGCTGTAGAACATCAAATGTGCCATCTACATTTTACAATGCATTTCAAAACAGACATGTATCTTACCTTCTTTTCAGCATGCATATAGTACATGGCTAAATATCCTTGGTTATTTCAATAAGGTCTTGAATAATGACGTTTGACTTAAACTGGACACATTACAGCCTACTGATATTCCTATATGTAGCCATGCCACATTTACTGGTCCCTACCTAAAATCATGACTAGCACCAAGACCATCATAGAGCTTTCATCAGTAGCTCCACTTTTCATGGATCAACCAAACATTCTTCAGCTCAAACTACGAAAGTAATCCTGACGTTTTCACTAATATAATAATTATTAGTGGTGATAACCATGCGAGGGCAGATCTGTGTGCACTGTTTTCACTGCCATGCCTTAACTAAACCCTGGAGTTGTCCTGTGCCCTTCAACCAAGTCAAACGATCAGGGCATTGCATTAGTCCACAAGCACAAGTCTGTGGCAAAAGGAAACACTGTGACTAGAGCTATACATCGCAACAATTGTCTGAAAGACAAAAATGAGACTGGCCATGTAGTGGCACATCCAGGGCTGTAGCTCTGCTCGGACACCTAGAGCTACCTGGAGCCTGCCATCTAGTAACTGTAGGCAAAGGTTAAAGACAGATTCAAAATTAACTTTTTACAGCTGTTCCAGGTTGGGGGAAAAAACAGCTGAGGTTAATTTCTTAGAGTCACTGAATTATTTAAAATTTGCCATTTGTGAAGAGGCAGATAAAGTTGAATTGCTCAAATTCTGAAGATTGTGGGTCTTTTCCATAACGTCGAGCCCCTGCCTGAATATGTTATCATCAGACATTAATGTAGAATGGTACTTTATATTTTCCCTTCAATGGATCAACAAAAGACATCTAAAAATGAACAAATGGGAGATGTTCTTATTTAAGTTGAAGGAACATTTTTATTAACTAAATTTTTCTCCCATCATAAAAAGATTTTAAATACAAGACAGGGCTGGTCTGTAATTTAAACTCATTACCGTTAACTTATCGCTCATCATTTATCTTTAACGTCACATAAAACGAAGTTAAGATTTTATCGTGGCACCATAATTTAAAGAGATGAAGTACACCCATGTGGTGGTGGTGGTGTGATCAATACAAAGTCAATAGTACCTCCATCTCCACATATCACACACAAATGTGTTTCATAAGGAAACTGACTATGCATGTGCCAAAGGCGTGACCAGGCATGTCCCTCTATATTGTAATTAATTTGTAACTGGCTGTTATTAGTTGTGCCTGGAAACTAATGCATTAAGGGTGTTAAAACAATATTTTCAGATACAATGGCTGTTCCAGAACAAACTATTACAAAATAAGGAATCAAAACATACACACAAAGACCAGATGTACAAAATTATATATTTATTATGGGGAAAAAAAATACATCTTAGTATTTACAACAAGAAATATTAAATTAAGACAAGAGATTAAACATGCGACTATATATTAGAAGAGGCACTAGAATCAGCTTTAATTAAGTATGCATGACAATGCCATACACGGTTTGAGTTTTATGGAGAAGACTGGTGGTACTACACATGAACAATATTCAGAGTTTATCTGTAAAATGCCATAGACCTTCACCTGGATTTCAATGCTGGATAAACTGTTTTTACCATAACAAAATGTAGCTGAGACAAAAACCTTTAAGATGCCTTGTTCACCACATGTGCAATCAATGACTTTGCTGTCAAAGTATTTAAGATACCCATAAAACAAGAAATAAATCGCCAAAAGTAACAGGAAGCCACAACAGTTAAAGTGTAAAACACTGAGCCAGGTCAAACCAACAGTGGCGTTCTGATAATGACATGCATTTAACCAGCGGACCCTGTGCCTACGTATATGGAACCTGATACGTGACTCACACTCCTTGTCATTGTTCTTCAGACTGCCAGAGGGGGTGATGGGAGACAAGCTACCAAGACTTATACTACTTCTTCCTGTTTCCATAAGAGATACTACATGCCAAATGAGCATAAAACATGCCTGGGGTGTGCAGTCTATTTTGAACAGTACCCAAAAACAGACGGTGACACAAAAAAAAACAACCACAGCAGGGGAGAGATACTTGAATCCTGTTGCCCCTCTTTATTTTGTAACTTGGCTGCAAACCGTCTTCCTGCTGCAAGAGAGATGAGGAAGAGACAGGTCATGACCGTATAAACGCCTCTCTTCATCCTCATCCGCTCACATCTGCCTCTGTCCTAAGGTTACATGAGTGGCCCTCAAAATACGCAGCACCAACTTGGAAGTGTAGCAGCCAATGTGACAAGTTGTCAGAGAATTACTTTAAGTAAGGGCAACTAAAGGAGTGCCCAGAGCCCTGGGCTGGTGTCGCGCACAGAGCCCATGGTGCGATTGTCGCACAAATGATCCAGCATCTGAACTCAGCCAACATCAACACGAGAGATTTTTTGAGGAAACGTTTGAATTTCATCAGGACAGTGTGGGTTGTATGTGGACACAGGCACAGGTTGGGTCTTAACTGGAAGAGGGGCTGATAAACTGGTGGGTTTTTGTCAGTGATGGGAATGCTGTGTTTATTGGAGGACTCTTGTTTCCTGTAAGCTGTGTGTGTGTGTGTGTGTGTGTGTGTGTGTGTGTGTAGGATAAATATAAAAGTCCTGACACTGAGATAAACTCAGTGATACTTTTCAGCAAGTAACTGATGCAAAATGCTAAAACACATTTAATCACCTTCAGTAACATTAATGGACTATTCATTTTAACACTACCATCCCTATTGCAGACCACTGTTGTCCAGGGCTAGATTTACTGCACAAAAATTAAAGCAACTGTTGTAACAATGCAAAACAAGGCTTCAATAAGGTACAAGGCAGGCCTCTGTACCCCTGCTTTAAACGTTTTCTCATGAAAAAAAAAATCACTTTGAAACGATAATAAAATCCATAATATGCATGAACATTTCCAGAACTAGGAAAGCAATCCATAAATATGGATCCCATTAAATATGTATATGTACATGATCTGGACAGTAACCCTATCCCACCAATCAAAAACTTATTTCCTATTTATGATTGCCATGTTATATGTCATAGCAAAAAAACATTCAAGATTCAAGCGGTTTCAAAATGGCAGCTTGTCAAATGGTTGACTACTACCAAACTCAAGCAGTAACTTAACTTGAAAACACCCACCAAAGTTTTCATAAACAGTATCTAGATAGTGATTCTAAAAATTTAGGTTTGGTCGTGGTCAGTTTTGACCCTACAAGTCAGTTTTATCATTTCAATTTTGGTTGTTAGCTTTTCATCTGAAAGATAAGGAGTTCATAGTTTTGAATATTCAGCCATGACCTTTCTACATGGTATTGCAGTTAAAACTCCTCGAAAGTTAACAAGCCTGACCTTGACTGTGAAATGTAAAATGTGTCTGTCATCACAGTAGTGAGAGACACACACACACACACACACACACACACACACACAATCTTTCATGCCATTTGCTGAGGTTGAGTATGCACATAACTAAGTTGGACTGAATAAATGTTTTCATGTCACCTTTTGCAAATGACTTTCTAAATAAGTAAAATTACTTTGAAAAACTATTTATGGGAAGGCTTCATTATTCCAAAGCATGTTAAGAGTGCACTAAACCTCCTTAAACTCAGTTACTACAAATTTAAGAGGGGAAAAAAAAGCTTTTCTTCAAGAGACTCATTCAGAAATGATACTTTATTGCTGGGACAGGTTTTCTGGGATTTTATATATAGGATTAGCAATAAAGCTGCACTGGTACAATGCAAATGTCTATTAGCAGTAATGATGTGCAAAGGAATTACACTGCCACTAAATAAATTTTATCCTCTCATCACTGTTTCTTCCCTCTGTTCAAACTAGGGATGTGGTATGCATCTTATTTTGCTATTTGAATATTCGAAGCGTCTATTCGAATACTATTCGAATATTCACATTTTTCGCTTACTGATGACATGTCCAATGGAATGCCACGCAGTAATCAGCGACATCGATCGAGGCCAGCAACACTGCCGTATATATTTCACCACGTTCAACGATTGGTATAGGCAACGCGTTGGCTGCTACTCGAGTCTCCTTCTTGTTCACTGACGGCGTTTGTATAATTAATGTTCCCATCAGAATTAGCCACACGTTACCTGGCTATACCAGCTACCTCGACACAGTTGGAACGTTTTTTTCCATGTACTGGTCGCATCATTTGCAAAAGTCGCACGCGTTTGCTCTCTAAACGAGCTGAATCACTGGTTTTTCTGTATATGAACATGTAGACTCTGGCCACACGCCTTGACTTCGTAGAACTTTTTGACATGGAATTTATTGTTACATTGCTGTTTTCGCTGTTAGCGTTAATGACGATTTAATTGCCTGTTTGATGCGATGTTTGAAAACAAATAAAAGCGTGAGTTTCACACAAGGAAAGCCGGCTGTACAGAAACAAACATTCGAATACTAAAATATCAATTCGAATAGTAAAAAGTTAAAGGAATATTCGTTATTGGAATATTCGTCTGCATCCCTAGTTCAAACCTTCAAAGATCACCAAAAACAATCAGTACAGAGAAAACAGAATTTATGAAATCATCTATACTTTTCACAAAGTCATTAGAAATGGTGCCTAATACTGTTGATTGGAAAAAAAATTTTGTATAGTGATTAACGGTAATGCAAAGGTCTATAACTCATCTTTATGATTTAAGAAAATAATTTATGTTTTATATCATATAATCTTTTCAAATTATATGTAATGTAATCTAATAAAGGCATAATGGGTTCAGAAACAAATTCCATATCTTTTATCTCCAGTTTTAGATAACTCACAATTTCAGACACATCACCTTAGAAATTAAAACTTGAAACCTTTTCATCTATGCTTCCATTCACTCCATTGTTACAATGCTGTTTGTTTGTAGATGTTTTTCTAGTAAATTCAAGACTCACATTTTATATGTTTATGCTTTAGTTGAATGATTTTGAGACAATTGCTTGACTTAATCGTGTGCACTTTGATGATAAGACAGCACTTACTGTCAGTTAGATTCTCTGATACCGTTTGACCTTGTTTGTGACATGCATGTGTACTGTTATTGAAAGTCGCTTTGGACAAAGGTGTCTACTAAATTTATAAAATGTAAATGTAAAAATGAATTGGTCAAGTTGTAATTAAAAATGAAAAGCTTTGCTCCTAGCTCGACTTTATAAAGGCGTACGCAAATGACAATGGTCATGTAGCTAGGAGGAATGGATACATGTTGTGAAGGTACAAGGGTTCCTGATACAGTATTTTTGAGAAGCCATGGATGTTTCTCGGGATGCTGTAAAGATACTGATCATGCTAAATGGTATTTTATACATTTAGGTAATAGCAGCAGCGCTAAACTAATGGCCACAGCAGTGAAAATTCCAATGCTCAGAGAGGTATGATGAAAGGCAACATCATTTGCAAGAGAGCTAATTACAGAAACCATAAGAACGTCTGCCTATTAAAAACTTTAAAAGATGAACTGAAAAAAAAAGAAAAAAAAAAACAGTAACAGGCACATTAAAAAGCTAAGATATTCAAGTACAAATTAGTTAAATAAAAGGCCCAATCTGCCCTCAAAATTCCAGATCTAGTCTTGACTCTAGTTGTCAACAGTCAATGTACAAATGGTGCACAGGCCACTCACTGCATACCTTCTGTATTCCACCCAGGGTCTGCTGATTAGCACATAAATTTAAGGATGGGTTGGGGAAACTGCATTAAAACTACAACTTCACGGGTCTATTGGGCCTGTGTGCCAACCCCCCCCCCCATCTCCCGTGTCCATCTTTGGGAGGGGACTCTGCTCAGACAACAGGTACAAGTATGACTACCTGCTGACCGCTGACACCCATCGCTCACCTGTTCAAGAGCTCTTGCCAAACAGTGAAACAGATCACTTACACACATCAGGCCAACAGCAGAGTTCTCTCACTGGCCACACCATTCTCTTACCGTCCCTGCAGCCGTTTTAATAATAAACATGTAGAAAACAAAGGAGCTGAATCATTTATGCAAAAAGTCACACAAGTGAATGTGATTCATTAGAAACCATGTCAAAGATTACACATACACTTTGTAGGCTGAACTTGCCCCTTCACCTGGTAGTCATGAATCAACAACTGAATCTGAGAAAAAAAGAACACTGATGATAGACCCAACATGGTTGCTAGGTAATGAGCTCCCTTATCACTGAAACAATGAGTTTTCTACAAACTGGAATCAATCATTTTAATGAAATGCTGAAGAACTGTTTTTCCTATCCCCCTCAGAAGAGACACCAGGTTTATGTAAACAGAATTTAGTATTTTTATTATCTTAGTTAAAAGAGTAGCTGGCTGTACCTCCTGGATTGTCAAATCGTTCATGTAAATTATTTTCTTTTAGTTTTGTGGTACTTGTAAATCGTTCATTTGTTTGCACAGATGAAACATGAGGATAAAATATTTTAGGAACGAGCACAAATTACACACAGAAAAGGCGGACGCAAGGGATACTAGTGCACGAACACGATTTAGAAATGTTTTAAAGCTTGTTGAAAACTTGCAAGCAAAGAGATTGTTGGCTGAAAGTATAATGTTTAAAGGAGAGTGAACACTAAAGCCCACCATTCCAAAACCTGAGAAAATTTTCTGCTAAACTGGACGGGTAAAACTCTGTTCCTTGTGCACTGCATCCAATGGTCATCTCAGCCAATTCTTTAAACATAACCTGTCCAGAGATGACAGTATTTCTGCGGCTCATTCAAAAGCCTCCTTCAAAACACACCTGCAATCATCAGATATTGCCTCAAAAGTAAGTAAATGATAATGCTCATACACAGTAATTAAGGAGGGAGGCAGGAATGAATGGACAGGAACACACAAAGTCCACCAAAAAGTTTTATGTTAACCTTAAGATTAATTGCTTTAGGCCCATTGCAAAGACAGTGGATTGTTTTAGATAGATTTGCTTGTCATTAACTTTTATGATGACAACAAGGAGGGGGGAAAATACTACTTTCATTATCAGTTATTGGAAAAAACCATTTTAAAAAAAGCTGTTTAACGGTTTAAGACCCAACACATTCAACTGAAAGGCACTGGCTGGTATGATATGTAAACAGGAGTAACGACGCTGTACACAGCTATCAACATAGAGAGCTACTTCTGTGTCTAGGTAATTTAGAATTCATCCAACAGCAAAAATTGGCCCAATCAACAGGAGGTACACACAGACAGTTGTGCATTCAGAACTATATACACAAATAGACAAATATACAGTTTCAAAATGCCTTTGAAACACTGGTAACAGAGACACTTCAATCATTATCAGCAACCAACTGCTTTTTTTTTTTTTTTTTTTAACTTTCTTTATGCCAAAAACCTACACTGGCATGACAGGTACAAACTTAGGGTGAGGTAGAACAGCTTTATGAAAAGAAAAATCAGAGACAAGCGCACAGATTAAGGTTAACTGCCAAGAACAAAGAACAGAAACAGCACCTGCACACCACGGCTGGGGATGGCAGGCACAGAGGGGAGGGGGAATAAAAGCGGAAACCTACCGTGCTCCATGAAGACATTGAAGTGCTGGGGCCCATGGCGAGGCGACTCCCTCTTGGCCCCCTTAATGAAGTGCAGTGCAGGCAGGCTGGGTCTTCTCTGGTCACCAACACTCTTCCCTGGCTGTTGCCCCATAAGGGCTGGATGCCGGGCCACAGCCGGCACGTACGCGCTGCCTTGGAGCACACAGTCCGGCACTAAGGCCCAGTCCGCGCGTCCTGCAGTCAGCTGTGACACCAAGGTGCAATGCCAACTAAAGGCATAGACTTTCAAGTCAGGTCTCCTGCACTCCGTGTCACGTATTAAACGTTCTGCTGTGACCTGGTCTCATTTTACACAGTAGGAAGTTAAACTGTATGTGGCCTAAAAGGGGTATAGTGTTTCACAAGACGGAAGGCACCAATATACCTGGAAACTAAATGCCATTCAGTTAGGTATGATCCAAAGACATTCAAGACACCAGACAGTATGCTTCTGTTGTTTTCAGATTTGGCATTTGAAAAACATCACCATGGAAGTCAAACAACAAGCGTAATTGAAAGAGGAATTTGACTTGACCATGTACAGTATGTGTGTAACAATGCTAAATGCATATTTTTCCAGGGCAAATAAAGGCACTTTTTGTAAACGTAAATTATCAAAACGCACTTAAATCAGTAGTTATATGACTAAAACGCAAAGGCAATACAGCCACAGTTTAAGTTTTGATAAGTTTCCATTTACACCCACAGATGTCTGACCAATCGCATCTTCTCTTATTAACCCTAGCTGTCGCATTTTAACAAACTGAAGCATAAGCTTTTCAATCGAATAGACACTTCAGGCTCGAGGATACCTCTAATTTCATCTTAAATGTGTCTTAAGACAACAGTACACAATATTTAAATCTCAGTTCGTTCTCTAAACATTCAACAGTTACTTTGCAGTAACAGTTACTAAAACAAACTATGGTATTTACATTAGAGTAACAGTATTCACACATGTGTTTGGCAGGCGCAACAATCCCGTTCATAATAGCGGTTTTCACCAAAGCGGCGCTTCAGCCTTTTCGCTCGGACTACGAGTCCTTCACAAGCCTGTCTTTACTCTTTACACTGTGCATTATCATATACTGTTCCTACACCGATGTGCATCGAGGGCTGTCATTTCCGCATTTATTAGGCTCACTAACCAAAGGAAATTTAAGATTACAACCAGCGACCTGTACCGAAGTGCGGCCAGGTAAAAAGCGTAATGCCCCTCCTCAACATAGCTCAACTACATTCTGGGAAAACCGCCGAGATATTTCACATGCAGAAATGAAACGTCCACCTATATATGCAGCTTGTTCTTTTTCAAGCGAATTACCGTTAGTAAATGAATACGAGCGTCTTTCGGGAAGCCGTACAAGTTCTAACGATACAAAATTGAAATACTTTTGCCAATAACAGCGATCGCTATCAAATCAAAGAAGCGCGACTACCAAAGCGCAAAAATCAGCAGCAAAGTCTCACAAAGCAAAACCCCAAGTCTTTGAACGTCTTGGGCCTTAGGGAGTCGACGCCACCCCCACTGAGTCTCTTTAAGTATCTTATGTGGCCGCTCCTTAGGTTCCCCGGAGCCCGTCCCGTGCTCTGCTTATACCTGCACCCGGAGCACTCTTCCACGATTCTGCATTCGCGTGTCCCTCTCCTACTGTGTGAATTTTTTTATGAGAAAGTTTTTGCACTTTGCAAAAATAGGGGCCAACATAAAAAACGTTACTCTGTACACTCTTAACATTCCCTAGAAATTCCTGGACCGTTTCATAATAAGCACACTGAACGCTCGGTTAGTCCCTGCACTGTGAGCCACCATGTTCCCGTTGACTAAACATTCTGGAGCGCGACGTGTGACGTCACATCACACGCATGCGCCTCGTGAAAGCGCTCGCGCAAACTTTGACACTCGTGGTCTGTCATTTTTAGGGGAAAAGAATGCGGCACCTGGATTCGTGCTTTATTCAGGTTTAATTCATATTTTAAATGTCTGTGTCCATGGGCATAACTAAAGAGGTAAACATGGGAGGCACTTAAGTACATGAATGCTGAAATATTTGAAGCGACACAGTACATTTCTAGTGGACGTAAACTGCGAGAATTGTGGTTGTCGACAATTTTAAATTCACAAAAAACATTAATCTTAAATGAAGAGTAAAATAAACATTATGAAAATACAGATCCTCTGTAATCAAAGAATCAACTGCATGCACTTGGGTGTATGCATGTGAACTACTACAAATACGTAGCACAGGTAGGTTAATTTTTTCGTGAACTTAGATGAGTGAAACGTGGCAAAGTCTAACAGCTGAAAAGCTGAAAGGTTATTCTGTTAAAGCGGTTACTACAGCACAGCTGATTCCAAGTTACCCAATGGTACATAGAGTACTACGGAATAAAGCATTTGTAGTTATGTCAGTTTATTAGCCCCATCTCGTGGACAGAACCTGTAGTTGTAAGCTTGACGGTAGCTCTGACATTTTTGCAGATGAGATAGTTAGTTAGGAAAACAATTATGATTTACGGTTTAAAATAATTTAAAATTCAAACACTTTTCGAAATAAATCCCTTGTTTTACGAAGACAACAAATATATTGTGCTTTATAAACTGCATGTTTAGTTTTGATGAAAGTTAAAATAAACTAAAATGAGAATTCTGGTGCAAGAGCTTAACCTTACAGCTGGTAGGGGGGAATTTAAATCTGACCTCTAGACATCGCAGGATGTTTTCGCTTAATTCCAGCCTCTTCCTCTAAAGGTGATTTGCAACCAGGGACATATCTAGGGAAAACAGTGCCTAGGGGAAGGGGGCGGAAGTGTTGACGAACTTAGCAAAAGCGCTTTTCTTTGGGTGCTGAGTATGTTTCCGAAAGTCCATTCCGGGGTCGACGGTAGCCAGTGTAGCGGGACCTTCAAGTTGCGCCCAGGACACGTGCCCTGCCCTAGATACGCCACTGATTGCAACCAACAGAAAATACCATGCTGTTGAATGTCCACTAATTGGCACGCAGCATGGCACTAAATATGTACAGAACTTTGATATAAGTTGCAACCAACTTAGTCACGGAAAACCGATAGACTAAAAACAGCCCTATCGCATCGGACAGAAAATAACAGTTGCTGCCCTCTATGGGATTTTAAAAAGAAAGTCTCACTCTTGATTTGTACTAACCATCAAATCACATACAATGACCCAGTATAGCGCCTTGCAAACTAGAACTGCGGGAAATAGTTGACATAATGATCACAATTATTTTGCACCATACTGAATGAATCTACGGAACCATGGTAGAAGACATTATATCATCTCATTCCCTCGAGTTCGAATTATTTCATTTTCAAGTTTTGTTTATTAGCATGTTTATTTCATCCAGTCATTTTAACGACAACTTTAGATTTATATTTAAGATATTAACAATAATTACTAATAAAGGGTATGATTTATTAGTTAATTGGTAGTTAAAGTAGTCGGCATAAAATGTAAATTCAGCGAACAACTTGTATTTCCACCAACGAAACAACTCGCAAACGGACGACCAAAAGACACGGATGACCCCAGAGCAACTAAACACGTCCTTAATTGTTATCAAGAAAACAAATTTAAAACGAACACTTTTTTCCACCTAGACACCAATGACCAACACATAATCTCTATAATTAGCACACCCGATGCTCATTTATGAGAGCACTATAACATCGACGGTTAGACTTGATGCCCTAGAAAGTATTATACTAGCTGGTCTCTAGTTTAAGTCCTGGGGATAGCTGCACTGTAGTTCAGATCAAAGCAACGGACCTTCTAGAGGAAGTACCGTTACAACCAGGGCTGGTGGTATCATTAGGGTTGAAACTGTTTAATTAACTTAACTTAGATAGTTTGTACATGTTATGTAAATTGCAATGTTATGTGTAAATATGGTTTTTACATTTTATATAATATGTAGCTTTTTTAAATGCATAAATTTTGCCAAATTGATTGAGATGTTTTAACTGCGATAGATTCATCTTAACCTTCCTCATAAAATACTTATAATCGAAGTAAAAACTGTACATGATTTAACAATCTCTAAAGTCTTACGTAACATTCATAAAACATTTAAATTTTTGTCCAAAACGTTCTACAAAGAACACTTCAGATAACAATGTTAATTTAAATGGACATTAGTAACCTTACTGCAATTTTATACGTTTTTTATGTAAAAATCTTGGAACAAATTCTACATACAAATCTGCATTTACCACAAACACTTTACAATGTTGTATATTTCTTTTTCTTTATTCATAATACAAGGTGAAAATACAGGTATTTACATTTGCATACATAGTATTCATAATATAATACCAAAGTCTTGTAATAAACTTTTACATACATGTACAGAGATAAAGTGACTATTCAGTAATTGTGGAAGTAAAGCACAAGTTAAAATTTTATTTACATTGTCCATATATATATATATTTTTTTAAATTTACACTTTTCTGAAACTTCTTGCTTGTGTTCGCTTGCAGCGAAGTGCTGGTATAATGCGGACACCAGGACTGCACACCTCCACGCCTTACTACAGGGGTCCACATCTCGACACCAAATGTTCATGACTTCTCCTCTATCAGTCCTGCATCAATCACTTAATAATTAAGCACTTGTTTAACCTTTAAAAGTTATCACTTTTATCTGGTATCAAGAGAATTTGGAAAAATGCTGTAGTCATTGTGCCTGACCTGACCCAGTTGATGTTTTAGCCACTAAAGAGTCTACATGCAAACATTAAGATCAAGATCAGACTACATAAAAACAAAAATTTCAAAAATCAGTTCTTTAGAAGTGTGTGATTTGTCAAACCACAATTGTCACATGCGCTAGCAATAACAAATACACTTCCCAAAAAGTGGAAAAGGGGCATCACTTCTATCGAAATAAGTAGGATCACTATAATTTTATCTGCAAAATGGTCTTAGAAGTATGGTTTTGCAGTTTTTAGTTAGATATTTCTAGGGTAATATCTTAGAATTATAATCAATGCATTTAAATGTATGCATTAGTCATTATACTGCATTTGTTACTGAAAACATAAAACAATAACATTTTTAAACATTGATATCAGTACAATACTAGATGACACTTTTCTGGGAGTCTTCTTCCAGTAAATTCTACATTATAGCAAAGGTTTATGAGTAGTGCATTCAATGAAACTGCTTTTTAACTCTTGCTACAACTTGGCTTATAAAGTCAGTAGTCTGCCTGACCTGTTGTAAAATAAAAAAAAAACATTGGTTGCCATCCAATAATAAGAAAGTGAAATTACAACTAGTATGAAAACAGCAAAAACATGTCAATTACAGAGGTTTAGGCAAAGCTAATGTTTTTTTTTTTTTTTTTGCAGCAGTCTTTGTCATCGTGTTGAGACATATACAGGAATATGTGTATGCAGTTCTTGTGTCCCCCCACTCTGCCATCACAGCACCATGGTGGGGATATGGTGTACGAGGGATGCCGGGTGGGGCACAGGACCCATCTGAGGGGGTGGCGGGGAATGGGTCTGTAGTGCCACTACGGAGGCCGTCCCGGCCGGACGATGCCTGGCGCTCTTCTGGTGAGCCCGCAGTCCTGCCAGCTGGGAGTAGGCACTCTGACACACGTGGCACTTGTACGGGCGCTCGCCAGTGTGCAGCCGCACATGGTTGCGCAGCGTGGATGACTGACTGAATCGTCGGTTGCAGAAACGGCACACAAAAGGCTTGTCCAGTGTATGGATGCGCATGTGTGATCGCAGGTTGCTGCGGGAGTTAAAGCCGCGGTGGCAGATGACGCAGCGCATGCGGCTGGCGGCCGACGAGGAGGACGAGGATGATGACGACGAAGACGAAGAACCGTCAGACAGATGGAAATCATCTGTTAAAACAGAAAAAGGACAGGGACACTTTAGTGCATTCGTGTCTGTTTTGTTTGCGTTAAAATGTACTAACACATGAACCCGGATATGTAGAGTATAACATTTTTCTAACATTTACTGAAATCCTCTTTTAAATGCATCAAAACTGACAAGCTCAGCATAGTCAGTAAAGTATATAAAAAAACCATTAGAGTGCAAAAAGACTGGTATCCCATGGAAAAAGACCTTTTGATAGTGATCTCTCTCATTAACAAGCAATGCCCAAGGTGATATTTGAAGATAATGAAAGGATAATGACTGCAGGCACTACTCTCTGTCCCCTTAATGGCTGTGATAATGATCTATCCACCCAGACCTTATATCTCATCCCTTCTACTGGTGGTCTCAAGCAAAATTACTCACCAGTCTTTTTCTTGTGCTGCTCATCCTCTAATCCAGGCACACCAGGAATTCCCAGAAAGGTGTTGTGAGAGTTTCCATACCACACCAACAGTTCTTGATCAGGAGGTATGGTCTACATTATATACAATGAAATAATTAATTTAAGATTCATACATTTTAAAGGTATCAGTTATAATAACTGAAAATTGCTGAACTAATGTATCTGAAATCTTAAAGCAACTTTGATAATCGAAGGCAGTTAAATGGGGCTATATGGGTGCTCATACTCACCTCGACCGCTTTGTAGAAGATGCTGCTCCCTATTTGTACAACTTCTAGGTTCTGTTCCTGCTCATTACGGGCACACTTAATGTAAGTCATCCAGCTGCGGTGGTCCTCCTGGCTCGCGTCAATGAAGTAGCGCACAGTGCCATCCTCGTTAAACACCTTAGAACAATCGCGAAACATTTCTTATCAAAATATGCGTAACAGCTATTATGCCTGCTATTTTTTTCTATTTTCTGGCTATGTAACGGTTTAACATTGACTTATGCTTTGAAAGTACAGTTTCCTACAATTCATTTCTGATTTTTTTTCCAACTTACAAATACTGCTTACCTCCCACATCAGATTGTTATTTTTGAAGAGATCCACGTGCTCCGGCGAGATAACTCGACCGGTAAAAGGCCCCATTTCTGTGCCAGCCTTGATCCATGTTTTGGAGAAAATCCCCAGTCCCTCTCCCGGAATAGAACTCTGCGCGATGATGACTTCGCTCGGCAGCACTAGACTGGACAGCTTTTGAACTTCTGCACAGTAGAGAAATTATAGAAAACGGGGAGAGGCGTTAAGTGTTGTGATCTGGAGAGCATAGTAACCACGACGCCTTGGCTTTTGCAGTTTGGCAAAAGCGCGGTGGCTCGCAAAAGAAAGAAGACCTGGGGTTTTTATACAAATAAGGCATGTACCTTGTAATTGCAACAGTAATATGACATACTTTGAAAACGCAGTGAAAGTAACTGATGCACCAGTTTAATAAAGGTCTATTATTAAAGTTGCTTTAAAGTTATACATTTTACTGTAAATTAGGGGAAAAACCTTGTAGTTCAATTGTCTAATATAATGGAAATCATGGTTATGCGTCCATTTTTCACGACAAATTTCACCGTAAATCTGAACCATTATAACGATATTTTTGCAATATGACGTGATTTAATTTGGGTTACTAAATGTTTTCTGTTGCTATTTATAAAATAAGCTTATATGGATAATGTTAAACTGATTGTTGTACAGACGGAAAGTTTGAATTGCTTTTTGCAGTTTTTAAAACCTAAAGAAAAAAATGTATTGATGGTTATTTTATGTCAGAATCAAAGGAACCATATCTGAGAAGGGAAGAGCGGTCGGTATCGGGGTTAAATGGTCCCGTATTAGTCGGAATCCTACAATTCGCCATGCCTCAGATGTGATATACGTTCTTTAAACTCAACTGGAAAGAAATGGCTAATTTCAAATTCATTATCCCTTTAAGAACTTTGTAGCAATAAATTTAGGGTGAATGAAATGAGGACTTGTTTAAAAGGCCCAGGAATTTCTCTGACAAAAATGGAAAGGCGATTAGATGGTTGACATGGTGTGAATGGCAATAGAATTAGCCTTCATGGTGTATTAACGGAGGAACAGCGATCTTTTAAGGAGAAAGAAAGGGAAAAGTGCAGGCGCGCAATAGCTGCCAAAGTACGGGGAAAGGGACTGTCCGGAGATTGATGAATGGGGTTAAAACCCTGGACGTCTTAAAGAAAATGGAACTTTTCATTCTCTATAGTGCTCGGTTTAAGTGGAAACTTTCTCAGGTCAAGCACAACGTTAACCAAATGAATTTAATTCCCTTCTTCTTTAAGTCAGCAACAGTTACACGCCTAACAAGCTTCTAAATGCAATGTATCAATGTGCTAAACGGGTTAATACGCTAAATGGGTGGAAATAAAGGGTGAAAGTGGGAAAGTACTGGAGAACAGTAATGGGAAAGTCACGGGGACCTTGGGAAGAAATTTCAAACAGTGAATGCCGTGTAAGTTTTTACTTTTAAGTCCATTTTGTCTGTCAGTGGGAGCCAGGGAAAGCTCATTGAAGTTTTATACTGTGCCGATTATAAAAACGCTCTTTATACGAATGCCACTTATAATTCACTCTGGCACCACGACAATGTAAATTACTGTGAGAAAATTAACGTACGAAAAAAATATAACGGACGAAACACGCCACTGCAGTTTAAAAAATTTTAAATGCTTAAATTTACCGCGACAATATTTTAAAACATTTTCTGTTTCTGTGTGACAAATACGTTCGGTTCCAAAAGGTTTTAATTATTCATTACACTCTGCATAACTACCGTAGTTATACTTTACATTTTGTATATTTTGCGAGCAATGCAACGACACAACCCTAAACTGGACTATATAATGCGCATGGCAAAGAATAAGAAAGAATTTAAATATGTTCCAAGTTATTTCTGTAAAGTCAAAGAACAGCGTAACTCACCGCCGGAGAAAGACTGTGCGAGAACTTCAGCGGTGAACGCAGTCTTGGGACTTATACTGCTGGATTTCTCTTCGAAAAGGTGTTCCCCGAGCACGTTTCTCCATCGACCGTAGAGGAAGCTGTGGAGGATGTCGGATGTGATGATTTCAGACAATGACAGACTCTGCTGTTTAAATCCGGACTTCAGCACCAAAGCCTCTGCTGGCAAAACAGAGCCCATGTCAGTACTTGATAAAATTTAACAGGTAGAAAATATGATGTTTAAACCGACTTGTTTTTACTTTTGATGTTCTGCAATATAGACAGATAATTTTTTAGAAGGCTGTGCGTATATGTGTAAGTAATGTTTATATATATTTAGCGCCAAATGGTACTCCTGTTTGGCATACGGCTCGGTTGAAATGTTCTGTTTTCAAAATCTCAGTTCTCTTTATATGCCGCTGGTTTGACCCTCTCTAATTAGTTATTAATGACCCACCCCTTATGTTCTATAGACTTGTTCTACCAGAAAAAAGAGCCAAGCCTTTATTGAGTGGCCACTCCTTTGGGGAACGGAGGAGAAGGGGCTGGGTTGGGCCGGGGTGGGGGTGGCGTCCAAGATACAACAACCACCTTTCCGTAATAATAACAAGCCTCGTCTCACCACGCGCTTACCAGTGAAGCATCCTCACCCGCTGCTGCCTCCACCGAGGAACCTAATACCTCCGTTTAGCACATTGGCGCCCTCGGCGATGGAAAAGCCACGCAATCTGAAAAAAAAAAAAAAAACAGTTACTAACATGAAAACAAACACGTTTATTGGACTTATTCTCACTAAAAAGACTGTAGATTTAGTTTATTTTGCAACAATTTAACGGACGTATCTAAACAAAATTTTAAATAAACTAATTTAACCTGTGTTATCAGAAACATTGTGATATAAAAATGTAATATTTTACCTTATATATTTCTGAGTAGTAAGACGGGACATATTGAGGACAGATCAATCTTACTGTAAATACAGTCAGTATGCATCAAATGAAAATATTACATAAGAGACAAAGTTTTTATCTTAATGGTAATACGTGTTTGGACAAGCTACAAATGAAAATTCAAGTGGGCGTCATTGTTAAAAACAGATTTAGTGCTGCAGAAATATTTTACAAAGTATACATATACTTGTTTTCGTGTGTAAAATTTACAGTTAGATTACAATTTCACCTACTATACGGAAATATGAAATGACACTATTCTGATACTGAATGCATTTTACTTCTAAATTTTATTTAGAAAATACAGTATTTCGTAACTTTGAAAAACAGAAAGATCGAATCTACAACAATTGAAAATGTCAAATATAAATTATACATAAAAAAATATTTAAATATTATATTCTAAGCGTATATTTATAAGGCGAATTAAAATCCTTAAATAAAGAAAGCTGATTTGATTAAATTAATGCAACAAACCTTGTAACGTATTATTAATGATAAATTAATAACGAAAACAAAAAGTTATTACGGTTTTTAACATGTTGGTTACCGGCATGTCTGAGAATTCGTTGCGTTTTTATCAGTGTCATATTAAACAGCAACATTGTTACAGTACATGAAAGGATAGATAGCAATTTTACGTGTTTTAATGTATTGTGTCTGGCTATAGAAATATGTAAAGCTCACTTCGCGAAGTATATATTTTCTATTCCACCTATTTTGTAGCGCTAAGCGGTTTAATATTCATGGATGTTAATAAAAAGCCGTAAGTATTGTGTCTGTGTTTAGAGGTGTATATAGCGCTTTTTTCAATAGCCACAGTTCTTTCTATTTTCCTCTCTTTTTCCAGGGTTGATGGACTGGGAGTAAATGGGCAGTTTCCCCCCTTTTCCTGCAGAGAGAACATCTTTATTCCATCCCAGGCTCGCGGGTTCCCTATTCAGATCTCCCCGAAATAATGTCAGTCGAAAGAAAAGTGCTGCAAATCAATCTTTCATGGTGTTTTTGAGGGCAATTTGACATCCATGCACTCTTCTTTTATTTGGATAACTACAAGGGGACGGTCCGAAAATCTGGACAAGGTTGGGGTCTGACGAGTAGGGACGAGGGATGAAATGAAAGTGGAGAAAGGAGTTCGAAGTGAAACGGGTCGCATGGAACGCAGTGACGAGCTAAAATGAAGGTGAGTGACAGGGCACGAAAAAAGATTACTGCACAACAGCTGCTTTTGGGGTCCTTTTCCCCTCCTTCATTTTTTTTTTTTTACTGGGGATTTTTTCTTCCCTCTCCATGAATAGGATTTGCACACATTGAGATTGATTTATATTTATTGCAGTTAAACATTTATTGCACTCAAAGATGTTTCAACTTCGGGGAAAAAAGTGAAAGACAGAAAGAAATGATGGGGAGGGGGGAGAAGAAAGGGGTCTTTATTAAAGAGGTATTAAATAAAGCCTATTGAGAGAATATGCAGTGACCAAGTTTAATTTGAGCTGCTTTTTTAGCAATTAACCTATTTTTCTCAAGGTTGTGCGCATACAAGGCTTTTACTATATAGAAGTCTACGCAAGATGCTATAACGCATGGCAGATAAACATTAAAAGAGGAAGAACAAATATAAATTAATTTGTGATTACGTATGTTTTTGTATGATATTTATAATTATTTGATTTCATAAGATTAGCAAAAAGTTTGTATCGATGCTTACAAATCGCGGTCATATGATTATAATGTATAGAATGGTACCGTTCAGATACATCGCTTACATGTTCTTGACAGTGTATATTAATGAGCGAATAACAAATATCTTAACACATATTGGTATAAGTGAAAGAAAGAACCAAAAATCAAATATTTAAATTTAGATGAATAATTAAACAGTATGTCAAAGGAATCTAATCCATAATCAAATCAGGTTTTAAAGTTGCGTGGTAGTCGTGAATTTTCGCTTTAGTCGTAATGAGAATGTCAAGGAAAAATTGTGGTGCAGGACGGAAACAAGTAAATTAAATTTAAAATCAACCTTTCAAGTTTCAAGGCTGATATTCCGCCTTTGTGTTATGAACTGATCCATTCATTGCTATTCATTAAAATTTTATTTTCGCAAATAAAAGTTGAACGTGTGGTCAGTTACACTGAAAAAATATTTGCCTCCCCATAGCTTTATAGTTGGAAAAAAACAATAATTAGCGAAACAATCCCCAGATTTTGCATACAGTAAACGAATTTAAAAATCCAGTAGAAAATAATCTAATGTAATACAAATTAATCAAATAATATAACTTGGTTGAAAATGTTGTATGTTAAAAACGTGAAGCCTCTTTTTTGTAAAAATGAACATGCTAAAATTAATTGTAGAAAACTTAGTCGAGTATTACAAGCGCGAGCATCGGTGAATGGACTTACTGATTTCAGGGGAATGTATAAACAGTTAGAATACTAACAACAGGTAATAGATGCTGGGTATTTCTGGTCCGTTATTTGTGAACATTGTTTAACAGAGGAAGAACAATTTGCAAGACATAAAAATAAAGGTAACGTTAAATAAGTTAAAGTTACCCTGATGCGTAATTTATTTAACATTCATGGCTTTCGCGTCCTTTCCAGCGCAGTCCCGTTGCACAAAGAAGCAAGCTGTTTCGGGAGCTTTCATAATAGGAGAAAGGACAAGAATCCTGGAATAATAGAGATCTGCAAATGTTTTTCAATAGATTTGACTCAATGAACAGTGGATTTTTCCAGGGTAAGAAAATAGACGAGTTTAGCTGGAAAGCCGCGGCTGAATTTAATGGGGAAGAGGGAGAGAGCGATGGTTTTTTTATTTGATAGGATAAAATTTAATTAGCTTAGTACAGCCCTTGAAAGACAAAAGGAACTCAATATGTACCCAATCTGAATCTCTTTGGGGAAACAGACTGCTGAAAGTCAAAAGAATTGGGAAGAGAAAGGCAAGCTTTTTCAACTGGGGACAGAGAGAATGAGGCGGGCTGAGGGAGACGGCAGGTGACTGGCACGCGTAAAAACAAGGGGGACACTTTTGGCACAAGGCTGATTATTTGAAAGAGAAAAAGGGAGAGACAAAAATAGAGGTTTCTCCAGGTTTTGCCCACTTAGACCAGCTGAAGACGTGGAGATGAAAAGACCGAAAGGACCAGAGGAGGGTTCTAAAGCAAACAGACGCCATTAAAAAGCTGTTTGGGAAGGGTGCAGCACCAGGGAAGTGGTTATGGGAATGTGCCCAAATGGTGGGCTAAAAATTACCCATGAAAACAGGCATCAATTTTGTCAGACATTTATACATATTCATAGTCTGCGTGCAGACAATTCTTAGAGCACTTATTCGTAAAGCGATAATTCTTTAGGTATATGGCAATGGCACACGTTTGTTCAATAAAAAAACCTGAGGGCCGTTTTCATCTGGCGCGGTTCTGCATTTCGAACCTTTATAACATTTGTTTGGGTAATTTGTTTTTACTTGAATTGCACGTATCAACGTAATCGATTCCCCGTGTCAACATCAGAGTATCTAAAGGTAAAGAAACAAATAACGTGACAGAGTGCCATACGCGCAAAACCGAAGGACACGTGACAGAGTGCCATACGCGCAAAACCGAAGGACACGAAAATCCTTACATTGAGTGAAATAGTTTCTGTTGGTAAAATAACCACCTAATACATTTATTTTGCCTCGAAATTTTCTGCGATTAATGTATAACCAAAAATCGAAAGGGAATATCAAAACTATTACAAAAAGAAAGGTTCAATACAGAGACGGAGAGCGAGAGAGAGAGAAAGAGAGAACGAGCAAGAGAGAGAGAGAGAGAGAGAGAGAGAGAGAGAGAGAGAGAGAGAGAGAGAGAGAGAGAGAGAGAGAGAGAG
>JABJVR010000035.1:7016627-7030987 GCA_025773905.1 Chitala chitala
AACACAAAAAAAAAAAAAAAAAAAAAAAAAAAAAAAAAAAAAAAAAAAAAAAAAAAAAAAAAAAAAAAAAAAAAAACCCCATTTGTAGTATTTAAAATAAAATGCCATACATAAAACATCACAGTCTCATCTTATGGAATTAAAATGTATATAAGTGAAAATACTGAGCACATATATTACTAAAACTTTTCTTAAAACATTGCTCAAGACTGCTAAGCCTATAATCAATTTATTTCAAATGAACTAAAATTATACCATTATTAAAATGTTACAAGTACAGGGCACATTTTTAATAGTAATATAAACATTTTTAATGAAAAGGAATCCTGCGCATCGTCCATTCAAATACATTGGTGTCCATGTTTTAGTTACAATTAAAATGTTCCTGATTCAGAAATAATCTTGCTTAAATTCTATAGTTAGTGTCTTGCTCTATAAAGGAAGTCTTCGAAGCATCACAACTTTAGAAACCTCATCTATGAAAAGTTTCATTTTCATTCTCAATGATTTCAAAAATCTTCAGCAAAGGTAGATCCACTAGTGCTCCTGTAAAATGAAGAGAAAGTGAGATAATTGCAATAACACAGTACCTACAGATACTTTTATTAGCCCTGCAATTTAAAAACGGGCATTTGGCTCTGGCTAAAATTATTTTTGCATATTCGAGATGCATCTTAAAATTCCCAATAAAGGCAAGTGGCAGGGGTGAAGTGGTTAAAACAAAGTGCTTATCAGAATGATCCTTGTGAAAATGGGCTACAGACCGAAGTAACGGCCTGCTTCACAACATTAATAGATGAATAAAATAAAAAATTATAGTGAAAGTACCTGTGCTGAATCTGTAAAAAAGGCAAATAAGCTTCAACACGACAAGTGCGCCGAGACAAAGAGCCTCGTGTGTTTAGCCTAAGACAAGGCAGTTTATTTACTCTGGTAAGATCCATATCCAGGAAGACACCGCATGTGCGGCCCAAATGCGAATGCATTTTTGCGAATGCAAAGAGAAATTAGCACCAGGCATTTTCACAAACTGTAAACAGTACAAGAGGATACTGTGTGGTAAGAAAGGGCAAGTGAGAGGCAGAAGGTGAGTAAACAGGCAGAAAAGTATTCTGTGTACATTGTCAACTAAACAGCTGCTGTTACAAGGCTGTTAGTTAAGGCCTTTCTCACCTGAAGGCCGGGGCCTGGCGTCTGCTGGGCGCCCTGCCCGTAGAACATCCCCTGCTGTCTGTAATACTCCACCCAGGCCGCGCTGTAGTCTGGGGTGGAGCTCTGCTGGGAGGGCCCGGCTGTAGGGTGGCCTGGAACATGACGACCCAGTGAAACATGAAAATCAAACACGCTGCAACTCAGGCAGATGCTGAACTTCTGACAATCGCACCTCAAACAGCAGTGAAAGGTACTTCCCAAAAGGGAATAATATGGACTATAGTCATTTATGTGACTTAACTAGAAGACACAAGGTCAGTTTTCTACTCGACACATGATAAGTTCAGATCATACAAAAAGCTTGGAGGAAACAAGGCAGCAACCACACACCCAAAAGCTGACCAGAAATAATAATAAAAAATTCAAATATTGTTTTGGATATCATAACTTGAATCATGAACACAGTATTACAGATCGAACTGTACTCTTTTAAAGTTCCCAGAAATACCCATGTTACATACAAGCAGACAGGTGACTATAATTGACTTGCCCTTATTAATATTACAGGTTTGTCTTGCACGTGCAAGACAAAGCTCTTTATCCATGCTGCACAGGAGCAGAATTTTTCCACTCAGTTGTGGACTGTAAAATGCAGAAGTCTGCAGGATGCACTTCAGTGTCTATTCCGTCCTGTTGTCTGAGTGTATGCGAGCAGACTGACTTGCTGCACTATTAACCTACTCTGCTTTTTGTAGTACTCCTCCCATGTCTTACTGTAGTCAGGACTTGTGCTCTGTGCTTGGCTCTGCTGGCCTGTGGGAAGGGGGGAGGGGGGCAGAGAAAGACAGTAATGTTAGAGTGAAAGGTTGTAATAAGGCAGTTCCCTGACAGCACTACTAAGAAAGCCATTTACAGAATGCATAAGCTACGTATTAAACCAGGCCTGTTAGCTTTAAGTGGACTTGGCAGGCAGACTAAAGGGGGGACAGGCGTGACCCTTTTGCCAGGCCAGTTGCTACGAGGTCCCTCTGTCTTTGTCTTTTGCTCTGTCCTTAGAAAACAACACGGGATCTGAGAGCACTTTGGTGGGTGCTCTCCTGCCCAACTAGCAGAGGGTGGCCTAGGATGAAGGGGCCAGGGACATCAAAAGGATATGTGGTGGGTCAGCCCCCCCCCCATCCCTAAGTCTAGTGCACCATATTTTGGGGGAAACAAAGAAGGCCATTAGTCAAGCTTAAGTTTGGCAGGTGGGCCACAACGCTATCACCCCACACCCTGCAGCCAACTCCATGCAGAAGGATAAAAAAAGGCAGAGAGTTCTTTCTTGTTAAACTTCAGAGGGCCGAGACAGGCGTGTGCTGTGGGCATCAGCGAGGCACCACAAGAGGCCTACGGAGGCAGTGACCAACGTGTTCTCAATTTAGACATCTTCCTGCCGCAGCTGTTTAAAAGCAACGTGGTTCTCGTCTGATATCCCTGCTAAGCACGTGCATCAGAACGTACGGCAGGTAGACGCCCATGGGGAAAAACGGAAAGATGAAAGGATTTGTCACCCCTACTTGCCTAGCTTCTTATAATACTGCTCCCATGCTTTGGAATAATCCATCTGTCCAGCCTGCGATCCGTTGTGACCTGAAACAAGCACAAATGACTCTGCTGGAAGACAGAATGTGCACACGGATAGTGCTGGTTGCCATGTTGTATTTTATATGGAGAATCAAAATTAGAAGCAATATTAAAAATATCTGATTCTAGCACTAAAGGAATTCTCAGCTTGTAAGAGCACCTTAAAGCCTTATTTACCAAGATCACTCACATTCAATTTCCTTTCATTAGTACATTTAATAGTCAATTCAGTGCCATTGTTAATAGTCACAGATGACCTTAAAAAACACAATTTTTTAGAGTGAGACAGACTAAAGGGTGCAAGAACAGAAGGATTATAAGAGGTGGGGGGTAAAGCCAATGCCTACCTGGCTCTTGGTGCCCCTGAGCCTGCCATGCCTGGTATGTTGACCCCCATCCACCTGTCATAAAGGTCTGAGGTCCGCTGCGAGTGAGTGAGAGAGCGAGTGAGTGAGAGAGCGAGAGAGAGAGAGAGAGAGAGAAAAACTAATTTATAGATCTGTTGAACAAATGAAGTGCAATATGCATAATTATAAATGCAAAATTTAGGAGGTCTTACTTTTGGTGAGGAGTGCCTGGTCCTTGAGTGAAAAGGTTCAGTCCAAAACTGCTGCTTCCACCAATTCCTGAGCCCTGTGCGACACCAGTGATGACAAAGTAAACATACAAATAGGCACAGAGGACAGGGGCAGAGCACATGTCTGGGGAAGGTACTCAAGTGATTTACTGAATCAAACATCAGGCTCCATAGTGGCTATATTACACAGCCCCTTTGCAAATAATACTTGTGCCCCTTACAAAACAGTTAACATCCTGCCACTATTTGCTTCCAGCATGGAATTACAGATTTGATCATGGACTACCAACTGAACCACAGCATCTTTTGATATTTACACACCTGCAGTAAATTAACGATAGTGTCAAACCCTGAACCAAACGCACACCTGTGTATAATGTGCATTTGTGAGCTTTAACTGAAACACAAAACAGTTTATTGCAGTTTTACTTGAGCAGCTGCACTATCACAAGCGTATAAACCCAATAAATAAAATGTTCCACTTTGAAAAACAAGCAGCTTCAAAGAGGGACTTTTTATTTGTTAAAATTTATAATGTATGTAAAACCATATATATCTGCTGCAGGTGGAAACCTGTGGCAAACTGAAACAAGCTTGTTAAAATTAAAATTATGCTAAAACTGCCCAAAGGGTGGGGGGGGGAATCATACTACCAATATTTTTGCAAACACCGGCGAGTTGGCCTTGCCACCACATTATGTGGTGAGCAGTCTGATGTTGTCCATTACCACGTCACGTTACACACAGGCTTTTAATATACATACAGCACCGTTAGACTTCTCACAGCAGAGGTTACGAAACTAACATCACCATTAATGAGCAAGAAGTAAACGCGCTGCGAATTGCGACAGCGGGCAGGAGACGGGGAGCGTACTCCGATCTTGTCGTCGATGAGCTGGCGAGCGAGCTCCATCTGCTGAGGCGTGCCCCTGATGGAGAAGACGCGCACGCCCGGGTCCGTGTTGGCGGCGGGATTCCTCTGCAGCTCCACGTGGGCCCCCGACTGCTGGTTTATGCTCTTGATCGTCTCACCACCTGAGGTGGGGGTAAACAAACGTGGCGCTGTGCTAAGCAAGACTGAGCACCAACTCAGGAGAGCCTGAACATTTGGCATGCCATCATTCAATTTACACAGTTATTAAAATCCATGGTGTTAAATGGGGAGTTTCAATGTACAGCCATTTCATAACTGGCATTACTAGTACTACACAAAGGTTACAAAATAATATTTGCTGGTTCACCAAATCTTTTCCCGATCATTGCACTGCAGGGAAGACACATGCAACGTGTGACTTGTTACACTTCAGATATAGTTGAGCTGAATTGGTAAGAGAAAAACTAAAAATGCTCAGACACACACACAGCCTCACCCACCCGCATAAAGGCCATACACTACCCCCTACACTGAACCATCGCGCTGGTCTGTGACAGCCAAACTCATCCCAGTTTCAGAAAACATCCATCTGATGACAATCAGACCAGAGGAGATCTTAGTGTTAGACATGTTTTTAATCTCTCTTGCAGAAAGGGGACATACTGTTAGACAACTTATCACTTGTGGTGTGCATGATAAGGTCAACGGAAAAAAGATCTAAAGGACAAAAAAAAATAAATAAATAAAAAATAAAAATAAAAGAAATCCTCGCCCTATTAAGAATTCCATGTCCGAAACGTATGAAAAAAAAAATGTTTTCCAACGTCTTGCCTTGGTACAACTGAGAAGTGACAAATGCTTCAACACAAATGTACATTAAGGCTCTGCATATTAAATCAACTTTTAAAACCCATCCCCCCCTTCAAGACACAAGTCATAAAATTTCATTACTGGAGATTTACTACACCTTTCTCCTGTCTTACAAGTGCACCACCCAAATGTGAAGTTTGTCCGGAACGAAATGTGACGAGAACAGAACGAGGGCTTTAGTGCCCAAACACAGGTTGATAAAAGGCCTACAACGCTTTCCCTCACATTTTCTTTAAATCCGTGAAAATCAGGGACAATGAACCCCTTCCTCCCCCCCCCAGGCAGGAGAGGGGGCATCTGAAGAACACCAGCATGCCAGACAACACTTCTATCCCCGAACCTGTGTCCGGAGGGCAATTACACGTCAGGAGAGAAAACTGAAACACTGACGCTGTAGAGAGAAAATTAGAGCGTGTCCTTTTTCCGTTAGCGCTCTCAGCCCCCTTTTTAGGCGTGCATTCACAACTCTGTCCCCTTGTGATGGAGTTTCTAAGAATGAGGACTGCCCCCTCTTCTACTTCGCCTGTTCAAAAGGCTGATCAGCCTCCCAATATGGCAATGTGTGTGTGTGTTGGGGGGGGGGGGGCAAGATGTCCGAACATCAATTACATGTTTGTTCACTTCTGGGTGACATTCAGGTGACCCTAGTTGACCCCACCTTGAAAACACTGCTCAAAAAAGCTCCTCCCCCCTCTGCCCCTGCCCCAGTGCCAATAGACTACCCTTGGGCCATTAACCCATTGTAAACCAAATTAAACTTCTGCATTAATGAAGCCATTATTAGGTCTCCAGTCAGAGAGGGAGAAATAAAGACAGTGACTATTCAGTTCATGGAGTCAGCCATGGTGAGGAGAGATAATAAGGGCTTCTCAATGAAGCTGGTTTACTAATCCCAAGGCAGGGGGCAAAAGTTTCAGCAAGGGGAAACCATACAAAGATATAACAGCATTTACTCAAGGAAAAACAAGAAAATATATTTAAAAAAAAAAAAATTTTAATAAAAATCACAAAATATTCTCTATAAATAGCACCAAACCCTTCCACCCAAAGTCATACACCAGTGACAGCAAGATAACCTAAGGCACATAGTCCTGATTTCATTCAGGTAACTTGCAGTCACTTTGTGAAACAAAGATACTGTATGAAACAGAGGTATGAGAACATCCAGTGTACAATCCGGGGGGAACGACAGCAACACACCTAAAGAGGAGCACCCATACAGACAAAATATGAGCTTCATAGACCACAAATCAATTTCTATGCCTGAAAATTAATGAAAAAAACCTGGAACTAAACCATCAGCAAGAAATGTAAGCCTACTCATTTATTAAGATACTTAATACCAGGGTCTGCACAATGAAGTTCCACACCAGGGTCAAAGACGACCACAGGCTGCAGCACTAACAGCACAAGTTTCCAAGTTATCTAAACCTCGTTTTTTAAGGGAATTAAAGGGAAGATGTAGGCTGGTAATGTCACAGCAGGGCCATGTCATGTGCCATCCACAAGCACATATGGGTTTGAGAAGGTGGTGGTGGGGGCAAACTGCCCCGACAGAGGGACGAACCATAGAAGCGTCTGCATGTGGCATCGTAAAGACATTAATCACACAGGCCAAAAGGCTCGGCTGACAGCGCCCAGACCCGCTGCCTTCACCATCCATATTGGCCCGTTTCTTATGGTAATACAGCCGTGGGGCCCTCGCACCCACGTCTATTTGTCCCCCTCGCCTCCACACAGAAGGCACTTGACACTTCTATTGCTATGCTTTTTTTTTTTCTTCATTATAGGTGAAACCCTGTGCATGCCCCCCCCCCAAAACCCCGCCCTCAACAAACACCCCACCCGCAACTCATGCACTCGCAGCCACCGGCAGCCAATCTTTAAATGGTCAATGACTTTTAAATAGCAGGCAATAGAGTGAACATGAATAGCCAATAAGCTAATTTGACTCTGTCATTCCCTCATTCGACTCCATTGGCTTGAAAGCTGCTCTTATTAAAAGCAAGAGGCAATCTTCCACATGATTGAGGGCTGTTATTATGAACCTCTAACAATTAATGTCACATTACTTTACACACATTATCCCCCTCATTAAGCCCTTTAGGGAGAGACATAATGGCACTTTCTTTTAGAAGCAATATATATACATGAGCAGAGACGGGGAAGCGGACAGGCCACCCAGGTGTTCAGGGCTCATTATAAAACTTAATATGACTTCCTTTACAAGAAATAATGAAAAAATTGTTGCTTAGTGCGAAGGATTAACATAATAATGGCGCTTCAGACCTGCGTTTGATACGTCAACGTGTAACAGTGAACACAAAACTAGTCATCAATAAGTTACATAAGTGCTTTGGGTTGGGGGCGGGGGGGTGGGTACATGCCCCTTTAGGACCTGTTAAATTCAATACGGTCTCTTCATGATGATTGCTACACCCTCCTGATGTCTACACAGGTGCTGGAGAAGAAAAAAAGCACCCTACCTTTGCCAATCACCAGGCCACATTTGTCAGAGGGTATGGTGTACGTCACTTCCTGCAACCCCCCTGGTGCCCCCATGTTCCACTCTCCACGACCTCTGACCCTAACCCGAGAGCCTCCCGGAGCCCCAAATCCATCACGCTCCTGCAAAAACAAAGAAAAATCACAATGCGAAGGGAAAAATCTTGTTAATTTACTAAAATCTTCTCAAATCTTGTTAATCGCCTGCAAGGAAAACAGTGGGAAGGAAGACTTCAATACATCAAACCTATTGTCTAAAGTTTTGTTCACTTGGTGACTACAGTCTTCAGAAGGTTTCAATATATGCACAGCACTAGGAAATGTACAGTACCACACATCGGGTTTCATTGTGCGCTGTACAGAAAACCCAAGTTAAAGAGCATCCCAATACAGTGCTGCATACTGTACTACACAGGCCAAAATGTACATGCATCAGTTTCCTTTAATTTGAATGGTACAGAATCTGCGGGAAAGACACTTAACCACAATTCCTTAAGTAAAAACCCAGCTGTATAAACGGATCAAATTGTAAGCTACGAGTTGAACAAACATGTCTGCTAAACAAATAAATTAATCCACAATAATAATTAAAACGTTCATCAGATAAATCGTCAGAATGTCATCACTGCAGTCATCACAGGTTCTCCCTGTCACGCTCATCCAGGCATGACAGCGGGCTCTGTCAGAGAAACCGAAATCAGTCAGGTGTCACTTGATATGGCGCGTCTGACTGACGCTACCTAAGTGCTCAGCACAACACAAGCAGGTACGACCACAACAGAGGCTCTCTGATTTAACGCTAACCTTATTAGTTAAGAAACTCTTTGTGGCCCGAGTCTTGTAGGATTGGGTGACAATAAAACATTGAAAACTGTACCAGTCTTATTGACATACCAACATGCGGGCCCCATCAATCACACCTAGCATGTTACAGTATGACGCAATGTTAAAATTGATGTCTGACTTGCCATGAAACGCTAAACATACTTCTGATGTGTTTGTAACTTAACCTCACTGCTGAAATACAGTAAATCTTACAAACTTCGTGAAACTGCATCCATTTCCTTGGACTTCCAAAACAAGTTGATATGATATTAAGGACTGACAACAAAGTCACCGATTATGTAGAACTAAAAATGTCCAATTAATCTCAAACTTGTCTTACATGCATTTCACAACATATACAAATATTTCAGATGGTAATGCATACATTCTCTACAAGCTTTATACTTGCCATCACACTCAAAGCTGAGCTGCATTAAACGCATAGTCTGATGCAGTGAAACCCCAGCAGTACACTGTCCTGAGCAGCCCTCAGTTTAAATGCCTTGTCACTCAAAAATCACCTTGAGTTTCTGGGAGAGACCCTGTAGCATTAGGTTGGATGAATCAGCTGTGGATTAGGAAGGACCGATCTTTGCTTAACAATCATCACTTCTGAGAGACATCAATTTCATGCTCAAGGAAACCAAACAGGAAAACTCAGGTGTGGATAAACCAGCGCTTACTTTAGCAGCATGCTAAAGCTGTCGTGTACATGTCTTCCTGCAAAACAGCATCTGGTTAGCCCAAATGGAAGCACTGAAAAAATGTGGCTGCATGCATGAGCATTTTTTAAAACTCACAACATTACACAAAACACAACTGACAACAGTAATGCATTATTTTTGTGTTGCAACATAAAATTTGCCAAATTGTTTCTTTAAAGCTAGAGTGTCTAATACATCTGTCACTTTGAAAATTTAATGTATTATACAAGATTCAGTGCACAATTGCCACCGCAATGAAATGCCCAATACCTATTTCTAGGTCTGTAAATAATTATTATTAAGTATTTTTCCTGTAACTAAAAATGTTACTGAATACCAGATAAAACCTGCACCTTGAACGATGCTTTCAGTTCAGGACACCCTCCTCCCACAAGCGACTTGTGTCAAGTTGATTTACTGCCAACACTTTAAAATGTCTAATTTTTGTCAATTACCATTAAATTAAAAGAACCCAAATTAATACCTTTAAAAGCAAGTGCCAATCAAATGATGGAATGTGACCAGAGCAGCGCCAGAAGGAGGCTTTACACTCCAGTGGTCTCCGTGGCGGCACTTTGACGTGCTAACAGACGCTGCTTCCCAGTGTGGGAGTGCATCCAGACAGGGAAATGCAGGGGGGTGGGCAGGTAGACAGGCCACAGCTCACTCCTGCTGCTTTACCCTGCTCGTGCACCTGTCTGAGGTGTGTATAGGACACTGTGCCACATGTCTGCAAGCACAGAGTGGTCTACAGGCAGCTACTTTCACACCGCCTGGGTTTAACTGTGCTGTTCAAGAGGCGGGGCTCACCTGTCAATCACTCCGTAATGTAGCAGGATCTTTGCAAATGAGAGGCGGGAAAGGAAGCGATCGCGTATGCAAAATCGAGCGTTAACAAACTGACGATAAAAAGATGGTCGGGCGGCAGACACGTACCTGTGCAGTGTGGACGAGCTCGTTGATAAGGTGAACGGCGTGCTGGCACCTGTCGGGCTGCCCCATAACCTGGGCAACACGCTCGGGACTCACACCATCGTCTATGGTGGTACACAGGACAGACTTAATGCCAGCTGTGCCGGCAGGGTAAAAGTTGCATGGCCTTTTGACACCGTGAGAGCATTTTAAGCTTGGGTATAAATACCTCCAAAAATTCAACTCATTTTAGCAAAGGTAAATTTGAATACAACAGTTTAGACAGTAATGCGGAAAGAATACGTGCTTCAAGATGCTTCATATGGTTATCTGTTATATACAGAATTTAGCATGTCATGTATGTCAAGTCATACTGGTCAGTGTCTAGGGCATTATACAAATCACAAAATATTAAAATGACCCATTTAACAGGCTATATTTACGGTCACAGTGTAAATGACTAAACACTAATGTTCTTAATTTTAAAAGATACGGAGCAAGTATTACAGCTCCGATGCTGGAAGCCCAGAGGAATTAGCAAGGCCTTCTGCTGCAGCAGCACGTTCGGTGCTTTGCGAATGTGCAACATCCACTTTTAATGGAAAAAACACAATGCTAGTGCACACCAAACTTGGCTGTTCCTTCAGCAAGGCCTTTAGCTGGCTTCCCACATTATATCCAACTGTTCTGCACCACAAATCAGGATCACATGGAAATTGAAATTCAAACTTGAAGGCTTTTTGATATACATGTTCCTTGCAAATTAATTTTATTAATTACAGCTCAACTACAGTCCGTTACACCACAATTTGTAATGTAAACTGATCATTAATTTCTCAATTTGAGAGATAAAAATCTGGACATTTAATTAAAAATTATTCTTCTGCTGGACTGCGAAATGGTTAAAACAGACTTGTGGGCATGCATTTCAAATTATTCCTCACCTGGTTTGAACTGGATTCTGACACCTGCATCATTCTGAATCTTCTTAATCATTTCCCCATTCCTGCCAATGACTATGCCAACTGCAAACCTGGGCACGGCCACCTGTGTGGAGTCAGGCAGGAGACTCGAGTGCAGTTCCCCCAAAGTAACCTAAATGAATTGCCTGTTCTTTTACTGCATAAAGACCAGCCAACCAAAATTTCTTACATCCAAGCTGCTTGCCCAGAGTCGCGAGGCAAAATCATTCCGGCCTAATCGAAAGTCTCCCTGGTCCTTTTCCCGGATCAGTTCTGCAACCAGTTCTCGAGCTTGCTAAGGGGGGGGGGGAGAAAAAAAATCTTACCAATACATCACATTTCAAATTCAACGTAGGATGATTGGTTAAAAACTGCTATAAATTATAATTCATAATAAATGACAATTTGCGAGGCACTTCATTTCTCAAAACTACGATGCATGAATACTGCAACATCACTGTGATAACACCTGTGGTAGGACAGAATCTAGCCTGTCACAATTGGCCTCTGTTTAAGTGAAACATTGGTCTGTTTTTCCTCAACGCTTGAGAGGTACAGCATGGCAAAACATCCTCGGAGAAGCTTAAACACACTTAAGACACCGTACAAACGAGGAATTTTTGAGAAAGTGCTGGAACAACAAAAGCATATGGTCTTAAGAAGCCAGCTTTTTGTACCACAAAAAGCAACTACACATCAGCACTGATGTCTATACTTTTTTCGTTTGACACCAACCTGAACCTTGAAGGGATCCCCAGTGATTCTCAGGGGCTTGTCTGCCCCTGTAGGCATAGGACCATCCTGAATCATGATCATCTTCACTCCTGTTTTCTCCTAAAGCAGGTGGGACAGACAGGCAGTCAGACAGACAGCTTTAACTGTGCACCAATGGGATAACTGGGGGGTGGAAAATACAAGGAGAAAAACCTCATCGAGTTCAAAAGTATGTTGGGTCATTTAAGCTACTAGGGCAAGAATTTCTACAAGTTGCATGCTAAAGCCATTTTACAATGACAAATAGCTGAATAAAAATGCCTCAATGCCTACAGTGCTGTGGAAACAAAGCTTGTCCTCATTTTGATAATGTGAAGTTTGTGACTCTGGATATTGTCAGAAAATATACAGTCAGTTATCCTTTAACCAACAGTTGACATGATGTAACAACCTTTAATATATAACAAACAAGGCTACCTGACACTAACTGGTCCTCTGCGAAAGATTTCCACTTTTTTAAGCAAACCAAATTAAAATGACAAAGTCGCCTGAATTAACACAACTAGGCATAAACCTCTCTTACATGGAGCTTTACTACCACAGTCAAGACACCCTCAGAAACATTTCAGACACATATGATGCCACAATGACAGGAGTTCCTGAAGAAACCAGAAATGAGCTGTTGACATCAATCAGTCTAGACAGAGTCTTTAGTGGAGCCCTGTGTCAAGCTTTGGAATACCACAGAACAACATGCTCAAGAGAACACCCGGAACAAAAGTCAATCTTCTCAGGAATGGCTAGATTGTGAAAATGTCTCCAACGGCTCGATGTACAATCACCACTATAATCCAAAACAATCTAAAGAACTGCAGCCTCATCCAAGGTCTGTGCTGATGACTCCACAATCAGAGATTGGGGAAAAAAGTGGGATTCATGAGCCAAGGCAGTAACCACTGCTAACCAAGAATATAAATGCTCATCTTGCACCCAGATGAATCTCAAGCCATTTTGGATAACGGATCTTTATGCATACGAGGCAAAATCACAACTTTTTGGATGACGTGGGTACCATGACGACTGGCATAAAGCAAACACGGCATAGGTTGGAAGAATTCCACAGTATAAACATTTGACGGCAGATGGCATGATTCCACAGTACGAACATAATACACGGTGGCTGCACGATCGTTGATTCCATAACAACACGATACCAACAGCCATAATGATGGTGAAAGTATGATACCACTTCTTCATAGTAAGAACATCATACATGATAAAAGCAGGCCACAAACTGCTGCGTAAGAACACAGACAACTTGCCATAACTGAAATTCTGCACTATATTAAGTTCTTAACAATAATGTCCCATCATCTATTTGCGAACTGAAACTTACTTGGTTATACAGCAAGACAACAATGCACAAAAAAGGAAATGCAAATCTGAAGTGATGGTCAAGAACTAAACCTAACAGAGATGCTAAGAGAGGACCTGAAAGATTCAGTTAACTCTTGAAAAGCCACCAGTGCTTCGAGTGAAAGAGGTTTGGCAAAGAGGAGTGTGCTAGAATTCGTTAACAGTCACATGAAAGCCCAAAGTCAGTTGAATTACAAGATGCCTTTAGTCAGTCATCTTAACTAAAGGTTGTGCTACTGGTTAAGTGTAAGGCACTTTTCTCCCACAAAGCCAGTCGGCATTGGATAACCTTGTTCATCCCCATATTTACATATGCATAGGTGGAAAACCATGTAGGGCCAAAGCAGAGAGTCTTACAGAAAGTCAGGAAGAGATCGCTGTTTTCCTTTGTCTGTGATTACGGGAGGTACCTGAAGTTGCTTGATGGTGTCGCCTCCCTTGCCAATGACGAGCCCCACTTTACTAGCGGGAATGAGAACCTCCTGCACTGTGGTGGTGCTGTCCAGATCGCCGTGGAAACCTGCGCCGTTGCGACACCGCTCCACTATCTGTCCCAGCAGCCTCTTGGCATGCCTGAGAGACGTGAAGAGAGGTGAGAGGCGGCTACACGCTCACTCCTGGGTCTGCCCTGGGGAAAACCCAGAGCGCAAGCACACGCAAAACTAAAAACATGGCGTTTTTACGTAGTCGATTAACTCCAGCACTTCGCGTGCTCATTTAAAACCTCAGCTGCCACACCATGAAACAAGTGGCGCTGGGAGAATCTAGCCAATCAGGTGTGGCACTCACTCAATGCTCTCAGGTGTTCCGGTCAGAGTGCAGGGCCTCTCCAACATGCCACCACTGTCTGCCAGGACAAACACCAGTGTTTCACCAGAGCGCTCGACTCTACAGCACATCTCCCGCCACACACACACACACACACACACACACACGGGCAGCAGCAAGGCAGAGGCCAATCACAGCAAAGCCTCACTTATTCCTTCTCAAGTTTACCACAGTGCTCGACATGTGCAGACCACATGTAAAAACCTCTTCCTAGTCTTAAAAAGCGTTCATTATCATTTCTTACAAATGCTTACTGATGGACAAATATGTTATATAAAAAAAATGCAAATAAAGATATAAGCAAAGACTTACCTGCTGCGATTTGGATTTTGCATCCCGATTCCAACTGGATTCTTGTTATCTGCTCCCCTCCTCTGCCAATAACTGAAATAATT
>JABJVR010000035.1:7043249-7103362 GCA_025773905.1 Chitala chitala
CACACACACACACACACACACACACACATTTTGCCCCACCTTTGCTGTATCAAAACAACAGCAATATTTTCCCAGTCTTGTTTGTGTCTACGCTGTCTGGTCAGAGGCAGGAGAAAGAACATCAGGCACCAGAAACACTTCTCCTTTTACAAACGTAACTATACAAACGATGACATTGGGAACAGCAGAACAAAAAAAAAAAAAACAGAAAACAGATAAAAGGTTAGGTTTCCACCCCAGCGAATTTCTGACTACGTGTCCTTCAGATTCACTTAAACTTTTCTCTGCTCACAATGGGTGCCGGAGCGGGGCTTTCTAAGCAGACGTCTCCAACAAAAGCCACCAAAATGACATTGCTTGAATGTTTTTTTATCCCTCTTAATTTGCCAAAATCATTAGTTGGCACGGCCCAGCCTCCAAACCGCTTTTGAAATTGTATGTAGAAATGTTTATATAAAAAAATGTAAAAATCGTCAAGGATCAGAACATGTTGCCTAAGTAATTTCTTACTGAATAGACGTAATGCAACAAAATACATTAATTAAAAAAACCATCCTCTACTAAAGAGAAGACTGTTGAATAGTAGCTACGACTCACTTGACTAGTCCTGCAATGAGATTTGCTCTGCAGTCCCTTGTTCTATCAGCTGACTATAGATGACTGTTATACACGACGTAAAGAATCTTCAGCGTAACCCAACAGCAATATTAAATCACAAGTTTTGACATTTAGACTGTAGTAGTTTGATTAACACATTTAATATAACATACCATGCAACAGAAATAATAACAGTAACTATGTCACATACAGGAGACAAGATTCCTCTACCAGCTTCTTACTTCCTGGGATCTCACAGCAACACTACGGTTCTGTAGTACGCTTAGTCAAGCCTCAGAATGTCACCGTCTGTGGATGCGATGGCTGTTGTGAGGTTGATTAACACGTTTACTTCTGCTGCACTAAGCAGAACGTGCATTTAACTCACAGTTAGGCTCTGAGTCACATGACCGCTGGGGCCCGGAAACCTATGATCCAAATCAAGCCTGATTCTGAACACGAGCCATCAGGTTGCTGGTAGTTTCTACGGCAACACGGTGACCTTGTTGACAGCACTTGTCATCGGGGTTATGCAAGCTGAAATGTTTTCAGGACTTACGAGTCATAAGTGATTTTATCATTAGCTTAATTGTCAGGTAACACAGAAGGGGGCAACCTCACTGCACCTGCCCTGACACACAGAGAATAGGTTTAAGTTCAGCAAACAGATTCCTGGACAGCTGCCATTTGAGACATTCAGTGTAACAAATAAGCGTCTCTGACAAACAGCTGTTTTTTGGATATGGTAAATATTTGGCAACCTCTTTGGCATTAAAGAAAATTGGCACACTTTCTCAAATGCATTGCATGCAACTGTAGATTCTCAGATGATTCAGTTTTCAGCACCTAATATGGTCATAACCTTCGATCTGTATGTCATTTAAAAGGTCAGAAAAAAATTACATAGAAGGCTTGTGAAAATCACACATTTTAAATTTTAAATGTGATCTCCAGACTGGTTGTACAGCTGATTTAAGATCTCACTTTAAAAGATTTTTAAAGATTCTGTGTTTAAGAATGCAGAATGTAGGACAGGTTTTATACAGGAGCTAAACTGTGACAGTGCACTAGAATACATGTTTTAATTTTATTTAATCATTTATTTCTATAAATTCGAGGTTCATTGTTTACTTTATTTTTTTTAGGAAACAAAGAAACCAGGGATATTTTCTTTTAATACATAAAAGAGCCAGGGACAAAGCTAGTTTCACACTGAAGAAGCTGAAAGTTGTTCTTACAAGTGTGAATAATCTAGTATAATATAGACATAGATGATGACTCCCAATCCAGTTGTTTAACAGGGCTATCAGGTCTACTGAAGGTGACTGTTCTGGGACAGTGATGGCCCAATGATTTAACACGTCCCATGTAAATGTCACCACACTGACACCAGGTTGCCGACACACTCATAATCCCCTGGAAACAGTCACCTAAATTCAGACCATTCGGTCCTAAGTACCTGCTGTTGTTTAACTTTTAACATCACAAATCACCTCAGGAGCAAGAAACAGGTGGCTGACGTGGTGAAAGTGACACTGCACTTGGAAGGTCAGGGCAGTTGTGAGTGTAGGTGACATGATTTGAGTGTCCTGGTGATACTGCACCTGGAAGGTCAGGGCAGTTGTGAGTGTAGGTGACATGATTTGAGTGTCCTGGTGATACTTGGTATGCTGTCACTTTACAGAACAGGCAGGAACTAAAGTGTGTAACAGTACCAGAAAGAACTGGCAATCAACACAGCACACCCTACACTGGCTCCCTGTGCAGTTCAGGGTAAAATTCAAGATCTTTTAATAGTCTATAAAGCCCTGAACAATCCAGCACCACCATATGATGCTGACCTTTTAAAGAAGTATAGTCCAGCACGGTCTCTCAGGTCTGAAGACCAGCTTTTACTGACGATTCCTAAATCTAGGTTGAAGAGTCGGGGCGATCGTGCCTTTTCAGCAGCTGCCCCTAAACTCTGGAATGAACTGCCTCTGTACATTAGACAGGCCCCGACTCTTCCTGTTTTTAAATCTCACCTCAAGACCTTTTTATACTCTTTGACGTTTAATACAGCGTGACAAGGTATTCTTTTGCCTGTTTTAATTAATGTTTCATTTATACTTTATTTATTATCTTATTTGTTTTATTTTATGCAATGTGAGTGCATATTTTATTGTTTTGTCTGTTTTGCAGCTATTTTAGGATTGTACAGCACTTTGGTCAGCTGTGTTGTTTTAAATGTGCTTTATAAATAAATTTGACTTTGACTTATTCCTTCATTTAAATATCGATTTTGTTGAAATTAATACTTCATTATTATTGTTGTTGTTGTTGCTACTGTTGTTGGTGTTAAATGCATTTCAAATGAGCTATATTAAAATAATGTTAGTATTACGAAAACATCAGACAAATATTTTAATAGTGTCATAATGAAATTGGATTTTGATGTTTGAATAGCTCACACTTGTCTCCTTTGTTATGCAGACTCATCCTGTTTCTCTGGCTGCTTTGTGTTCTAATAGATGGTCCAGTACTTTGGACAGAGAAGACTGGGCTGACTGAATACAGCCCAGCATACAGGTGTGTAAAGGTGTGTATAGGTGTAACTGACTTGTCCTTCACAGCTGCTTTCCATTTTTATAGCGCACTGTGCATCCCTTTGTACACCTCGTAGCTTCTGGCCATGTTTATTTGATTTATTCACACATGAGCTTTGCCATTTAAAAAGACCCATTTTGTCTTTCATGATTTTTATGCCAAATTCCATTAAAAACTGTCTGTGTGGACCTACAAGCTAGTTGGAATATGCCACCATCATATTTATTTCTTCTAAAAAGATGTTTTGCATCACAAGATGCTGCTGACTTTTAAATTAGGAGGGAAAATCATAGAAATGGTTAATTTCTTTCCAATAGATTACTTGCTATTTAAATTACATATTAAAGGTATGATACAGTCCTTAGTTCAAGTTCATAATACTGGAATCTAAACATTTACATTATTTTGAATACTTAAATATCCTTTTGAAAACTACTTAATATATACACGTAGACGTGGATATATAATCCCTACATAAGCAAATCTTCAGGAAATTGAAGTAAATACGGTTATTTTCTACCATGAAAATATTGATGACCTTGCATAATCTTTATTACTAACCCAGCTTTCACTTTGCATTTATAGTAATTTCCTGAGAATCGAATGATTTGTCAAAATGTATGTCAATTAAATTTTTTTGCTTACAACGAAAAATATAAATTCTCCTCTGAAAAACAACACAACCTTAAACTAAAACATTTCTAAAGGTGGGATGTCTGTTAATAAAATACAGTAAATTGCTTTTAGTCCGACTGACGTATTGTTTTATTTCAGGCACATATTCGTGATTTAAATGTAATTTCAAATATTTCATTTGGTCTTCTCTTTAATGCCAACAAAAAAATTACAAATTATAGCGGGGGGGTGGGGGGTTGTTAAGATCTTCTTGTAAATTGACACCCTGCAGCTTGCAAAAGCAAATAACTTCCAAAAGATTCCAAACGCGTTTCTCAGAGGATTAAAAAATTGCAAGCATGTGGCATGTCAGGCAAAACAAACTGCCGCTGCTTTTCCCCAGCTCCCATATAGTGCTATTGACCGTCTCGGCACTGAGTTTCCATGGCAAAAAAAGGCTGTCACCCACCCCCCTCCTCAATCCTACCTACCTCCACCCACGCAGGCATAAAAACTACAATGAGAGAGAAGAGCCTAACGTTTTAAACAAATTGTTTTCATTCCCCCACAGCTCAGAATACACAAGCTCCCTGTGATAGAGACTTACACAATGTGTGTTGCAAAGTCCAACGCACATCAGCACTTTCGCGGGGAAAAACAAGCCATTTCAGACCAGTTTAAGATCTTTCTCTCTTTAAATCTGGGTGCTTTTCTGCTGAAATTTCCCTTTTCCCTTTCGTTTCAGTGAAACCCCTTGCTTTTATTTTTTCGCTTTTCTTTTTAATGTGTGCTTCTTGTTCTTCTCCTCTCTCCTCTTCAGTGTGTCTGCGCTCTATAATTACGGTAGTTTATACCTACTGCGCTGAAGCGCCTCTGTCCTCGGCTCGGCTCACCGGTGTCCCAGCAGCTAATGTGACACTGTCACTCAAGGCTTTTAGAAAGCACTGGTGTAGAAATCAAAAGACAGAAATAAAAAGTGTGGGAGAGAAAGACAGAAGGAGCGCGAGGCTGGCGCGCGAGTCAAGAACATCCTCCTGCGCCGCAACTCAGTGAGTTGCAAACTTTTGTCAGCCTTTGAGGTACGGCGCACACTCTATGTCTTGTATTGTTTCAGGTGCAAAAATTAAGTATGTTATATCCTCTTCGTAGAGTATCTCCATAGTAATAGGTCATGCATGTTAAATCATGCTGTCGTATTTTATATTTACGCATTTAAAGCATATACAATGACCTTTCAGGCACTGATGTTGTGTGGGCGTGAGAATAGAAGACATTCCCCAAAAATAATTCTGCAAAACAGTTTTGAATAGTGTGCGAAAAAGATAAATATATATATATATATATATATATATATATATAGTTGTATTGTAGAATAACAATAAGTTTATACATGTTTAGTACAAAAGTCAATGTCACAGTCCCATTGAACCACAATTAATTTTGACACTTTATACAATTAGGATTGATATTATAGAATGTTGTGTACGGAGAAGGTAAGTGCTGTCTCTTAACAGAACAGACCAGTACGGATAGCGCTGTCTTACCAGCCCAATACAGATAGCATCGTGTCTTACCAGACCACTACAGGTAGTGCTGTGTCTTACCAGACCTCTACAGTTAGCGCTGTGTGTTACCAGACCACTACAGATAGCGCTGTGTGTTACCAGACCACTACAGGTAGTGCTGTGTCTTACCAGACCTCTACAGTTAGCGCTGTGTGTTACCAGACCACTACAGATAGCGCTGTGTGTTACCAGACCACTACAGATAGCGCTGTGTGTTACCAGACCACTACAGATAGTGCTGTGTGTTACCAGACCACTACAGATAGCATTGTGTGTTACCAGACCACTACAGATAGCGCTGTGTGTTACCAGACCACTACAGATAGGGCTGTGTGTTACCAGACCACTACAAATAGCGCTGTGTGTTACCAGACCGCTACAGATACCGCTGTGTGTTACCAGACCACTACAGATAGTGATGTGCATCAGCAGCCACATGCTGGGTAGCACTAAAGCAACACAATAGTCCCATACTGCGATGTCCCATTAAGATACAATAAATGTCAGCAAGGAAGAAGCTTTCATCTGTGCCCTTCACTTCTTAACTAGCGTGAATTGTTCTCTTCTCACAGCAAAGTTCCTCATCTGGATGTAACAGCCATTAGCCAACACATATTGAAGAGCAGGTTGTTAAACATATGGGGGCTTTACTACTCAAGCCCAGAGGCAAGAGCAGTTTGGCCCCTGAATGGGCTCAGCATTACAAAGCTAAGAGGGGTCGACAGGAAAAAAATGCAGCTGAGGAAAGTCATGTGAAATTAAACAGATGTCCTTACATTCACGTGAACGTTAATTTTGATTTCATTTCAGTACTATAGAAACTTTACCAGGGAAGAACTCATCTTTTACAATACATTATGTGCTGCCATCACTCATTGTAAGACATTATTAACATGTCCGACAAGCGCACATACTGGTACCAAACAGTCGAACGTAAACTGAACATACATCCACCTGCTGATGCTGTCGTGATTGATCTTAAGCAGACATCCCTTCAAAATGTTCCTGATTTTTTGTAAGGCTATGGCCAATTTAAAGTGACCAAATCAAATGTAATCTAGTGATGGCTAGAAGTGGTGTATTCTTACACAAGTACTTGAGTACTTGAGTTTTTATTACATATACTCAATGCATAAGGAACACACGGTCAATGACACAAAAGTTGTATAAGGAAAAAACAAGGATTTATACTCTAGGTGGCTTGAACCTACCTGTCATTACATGGGGGTCACATGTTTGTATTCGTAGTCAACTGTCCTGCAGTGTACAGAACAGGGACATTGTTACTGCTTTGAAATGTAGCAGTGAGTTTACATTAGATACTATACATAATGAGCTGGTGGGTGGGGGGGAGACAGGGAAACTTGATACTGCTTCCGAGGAGGGGGATAATGATGAAGCTGGGATCACCCTCCCCTCCACAACCACCACGACTTTCATCCTTGTGCCCCGAGTGATCCCAGTCACAGGGGAGGTTTAAGTTCTTAAGCAAAGCTGCCCCCAACCTACCCCCCCTTTTGTACTAAATGAATCTCACACATATGCTGCCCCGGCAGCCCAGATGCGTTTGCCATTGCTCAACTCCAGGTGAAACTCACCTTAGCTCTGTGAGCAGCCCCTGCTGGGCTGTGCTAAGGAGACAGCTGGGACCAGGCTGGGATGCCCTCACAGTGGGTACCTTTCTCTTCACACATCTGTCCTGTCCTGCTGCCTAGATCTCTGGCACCTCCCCCTGTCTCAATGGGCCACACTTTGTCCAGGGTTAGAACTAGAGAACAAAGTTGCAAGTTGTTTGGTACCTCCATCTGCGATGACCCCCCTCTCGCTTCCTTTGTCTCCAACCTGGCAATCTCCAAACCTACCACTATGAACCTATGCCAATGTGAAAGGCCTTGAAGACAGCGTGTGTGTCATAATCAACGAACTGTCTATTGTGTGTGTACAGGGCAGATGTATGAGCACACGCATGACGTCAGCGAGGCAGGCCAAAGTGCTTCCACACCGGAGGCTGGTGATCACTGTTGTGCGGGTCCCGCAGGCCCAGCCTGAATAACTTTAACCTCAGTCACCCCTGCCCCCCAAACACTCTTTGTGTGTCTCCCTTCTCACTGCACCGCTCTTCCGCCGGCTCTTTGGTCCCATTTGGGCTTAATTGCTGCGCCTCTATAATCAGCCTCTAATAGGTGAAATCCTATTATGGGGATGAAGGAGAGAGGGAGCGGTAGGCAGGACAATAGGATTAAAACACCTGAGCTGAAGCTAAGCCTGCGTGGATACGCGGGCCGGCGTGGGCACGGGGCCCAGCAGCAGCAGCCGGCTCAGCCCTCGGCCGGCGACCTCGTACTCCCGGTCTGGTGGCAAGTTAATAAATAATATTACGTGTAATCCGCTACAGGAGATCGCTTAATGTGAGTGGAGCGGGGTGACAAAAACAGGCTTCCCAAAATGAATGGTCTGCCTCCCATCATCAGGCAGAGATTTGGTTTGTAAAAGCAGAAATTCAACGTGGGAGAGGGAGCACGTTCTTACCATTGTTATAATAATTACAAAAGTACCATGATCATCAACAGCAGAGATGAGTTAGGATGATTAAAAAGATTAAATCTTCCACAAGAAAAAAAATTGTTTCACTAAAGGATTTAATGAGGTCAAGATCATCCGTTCATAGCTGGTCAAGTGTTCTTCCTGTAGGCAGAACTCCTTTTGTGTAGTTGCTTCATTTAAATTATAAAGTGTATCTCAGCAAGCCCTGTTTAATTTTTCACCTGGAATGAAAATATTTGTGTGTCACAGTTGTGTAAACACAGCAGTTTGATTGGTTATAAGAAAAAAGGAGGGGCAAGGAGGCCTATGTCACTCTTAGCTTTGTCCTTCTTTATCATAGTCTGCGACTTCACTACAATGGAGCACCTTTAAGATATTACAGAACATTGTATTTAAGATGCCTCTTGACTTTCCTTTGGATCTTTGGCTCTGGACCTTTTGTTTGCATTTTCAGCTTTATGTCAGGAAACTGCCTTTAACATTAATATATGCATGATATTGTTTTCTTTCTTCATAACAGGTATTTGCGAGTGTTTGCACGTGTGCATGGTAGTCGAGGACATGAAAGTTCAGGAGACAACTCAGGTCTCAGCACGTGCAGGCCGTATCTTTTCGCTGTAGACGGCCCTGCTTCTTCACACCAGGCCTGTCCACTGCCTTGTTGACCAACAGACAAAGTCATTGCAAAAAGGACAACAGAATTGAAAAGATGAGCTATGGTAACAGAAAAATATGACATGACACAAAAAAAAACCCACAGATGTATGTGCTAATTGACATACACACACACACACACACACACACACACACACACACAGACACACACACACATACACACACACACACACACTCTGAAAGGAATCAGAAAGCAGGGAAAAAAAAATAGTCAAATGTCGGTGACAAAAATGATCGCCCTTCAAGCTGATGAGCGCCCCATGGCTTGCAGCTCGCCCCTCTCAGTGCGCCGTTAAAAGGCAGCTGTCATTATGGTCCCGCTGAGGTGCAGACAAGTCCACTCCACTCTGGGACCTGCCGCGAAAATCTCCAGCTTCCCCGTGGCTGAGAGCCGCTCAGAGCACTTAAATGACAGGGTAGGGGCCGCTCGGCCGCCCGGCTTCCAGGGGCCCGGCCTCTAGCAACCCTGCAATTAACACACCGCTGCGTAGCGAGGGCAGGGAAAAGAGGATGGGAGCGCGCCACGGAGAAAATAAATCAAACGAAAAATTAACCGGCAAAATGAAGCTGTCACTTTGCTGTCTTAAGAACAGGAGGATGAGGAAGCGGGATGAAAACAGCAGTTTGTGCAAAGTTTTGCTTTCTTCTGGTTTATGTTTGGCAGTACTGAGCATTGTCTGACTAATGTGAAATCCATGGCTTCTTGCAGTGCTGTGTCTCTGCTGCACTGGGTGCGGACAAGATGAGGAACATATCCAAAATTAATTTTAAAGCCTCCACACTCAGTAGGTGTACTATCACACACACACACACACACATGCACACACACGCTGTCATAAGGTCTGCCCCAGTTTTGATGTTGGCCTGCTCATTCATGGGTATGTCTTTTACTCCATAAAGCACTCACTTACAATTTTCCCATAAAGGAGATCTAGGTAAGCCGTGTCCTGCTCCTGGGACATGGAATTAGCAGCGCAAACCGACATATGGCCACTCACCTAAAACAAGAGAACACCAGGTGTGGCACACTACAAAACCACTGCGACAAAACTAACTTAGAAAACCTAGAAATCCTAAAAACAAGTCTACCAAAAAACATTCAGACCTCAATCCGCTCGTTTTCAGACATTGCTTCTTCGACAGGTTTTAGTATGGCTCAGTTGGCTTTGCTGAAAGATATGAGCTTAACACTACAGTTCAAAGTACAAACCACACCTGAGGCAAAAGTGCGCCCCTCACTGGCCATCCTAAGCCTTCTTTACATTCCTGTGGCTACCTTAGTAATCCTGACCTACCAAAACCTAGCTCTGAGACACGCTGATCTATGGGGTAATGTTAACAGAATGTGCCAAAGCACACCTGGCATGCTAGCAGATACCGTAATGAACACTCCCATGTAACTTGACAAACAAACCAGCCTGGACTCTAACTGGCATGATAATTGCAGGAGTTACAAATTATGTGACTAAAACAGGAAATCACAGATTTTGCAACGAGTTCAGTAACAGCCTGCAGGATAAAAACCCAGTCTTTTATTGTGCTAAAATGCTACGCGCCGAACATAGAGTTGGTAAAAGCTTTGTACTTTTAATTAGGATATGGGTCAAACTTTAATTTCATATAATGTCAAAATGATTTAAAAATAGCATAGCGGAAATCGAGGTTACCTCAGCAGTAGGTGTACCGTTCTTACAAACAGACAACATTACGAGGTCAGAATGTGACTAATCGGTTTTCTTTAATATGTTGAAACTAACCAATCTAAGAATAAAAGTGGACAAGTGGGTGGAAAAAAAAGACTAGAAGATAAAATGTAGCCAGAATGCCTACATTTAGTTTAATTGCTCGCTTGGTGGTTTGACTCCTTGGAAAACGTGGTCTTTTCTGTAGCTTGGCTGACTGCACTGCGGGAGCTGGATAATGGAACAGGTAGGAAGTGCATTTATTACATTTGCCTTTATTAGGAGGTGAATTTTAATGGGCAGGAGAGGCCGCCCTGCTGTGGAGGCAGCCATTACAGTCGTTACATTTCACCCCTCCTCAGGACAGCAGCTAAATCCACGTTCTGCCCATGACGAAGTGCATTTCCCCCTCAGGCTCCATTTCAAATTGCCGCAGCCCGGGCCTGAGGTTTGGACTGCCTCAGCAAAAGGCGCTGGGAGCGCCGTCTCTGTGCTAGGGATGACTGCCACCGAAGTGTACACTGCACACAGTTGCATAGCACAGAAGTGGTGAGAGGACAGTATGGAAAGTCTCCGCAGCACACACACTTGGAGGAGTGATGTCACAAGATGTCCAAAGTCATCCTGTTCTCTCAATCCTTGCTTTTCTTCTCTGCATGCACACCCCCAAAGCCAAATATAATTCATCCCTCCTTTTTCACTCCTTTCAATCTGTACCTTGCAGGCTTTGTGGTGAAAAGACTGCCTGTCAAAGTCCTCTTAGATGGCGCCAGTTATGTATTTACTGCATTTATATAAAAAGGAAGGGGGGGGGGGAGCTGAAATAAAGAAGAAAGACTCTGTAATCTCTTGAGCAATCAGGGGAAAAGAGCGTTTCACATTTTCCAATTTATACCTGCCATTCTGCATCAAGGCTAGAGCGGATCTGCTTGGCAATTTGCCAATCAGTCTGTTGTGCCGCACAGAGGGAGACTGACACGGTACTGTGAGTCACACGCTACCGGAGTCCGGGCTGGAGGTGAACCTGGCACCTTCCTCACAAGTTGCTCCAGTGTCACGACACTGTCAGAGAAGGAACAAAAGGCGCCCTCTTCCATTTAGAAAAATCACATCTGTGGAAGAAACAAGCCAGTTGAAAAATGTCATAAATACTCATCTTGAAATGTTTTGCCTACTTGAACGCTACGCAAGGGACATCTAAATTCAAAAAAAAAAAAAAAAAAAAAAAGAAAACCGGAGGCCTGTTACCTTTCAGTCGGCGAGGTAATCAGTTAATGAGTGTAACGGTTCTTACAGGCACACGTACCGTGCACATATCTCAGGCACATATACATGCGTGCATACACGCCACACAAAACGTCACAGGGGGAAACTCTCTCCACTGCTACCACTTCCATTTTCAGCACTTAATTGTCCCTCCTTCTGTGTGAGAAGGGATAATTTGATAACGAGGGGGCGGGCCGTTCTGACAGACAGGAAGGCATGAATGAGGAATGAAAGAGAGTGAGAGAGCAGGGTGTGTGTGTGTGTGTGTGTGTGTATGTGTGTGTGTGTGTGTGAGCAAGGATGCATGTGCAACGTGTGCGTGTTTGTGTAAATATGCCCCTGTCAAAGTGCTATCTGTGCAGAATGCAAATGCGCGAAGGTGTAAAAGTGTTTCGCTGAGAAAGCTTGGACACCAGGGTGAGTGAGAGCACGTACAGGCATGTGATAGGACAGAAGTAACTCGCTACTGAACAGACGTGCTCTGATTCATTAGGGAAAGACATGAAAAAGTGGCAGAAGAAGGAAGGGAGGAAGGAAGGAAGGACACTAGTCACCAAGCTCACAATAAACAAAACGCTGAGATGATTCAAGGCAATACATATTTTTCACTGTACAAATCCTCCCCCACATTCATTATGTAGAAAGCTATAACCTGGTAAATACTGCAGTTTTCTATACAAGCCTAAGCATTCCATTTGAAACATTCGTTGGTGCAGTGGTTTAATGCACAGTTGCGGCAAATCAAGCTGTGAGTGTTGTTCCAGGCAAGCGTATGAGAAAGGGTGTATCGCACGTTTGTGGTTTGCCGCCATACTAGCACTCCAACACTAATTCACCACAATTTTGAAATCCCTGCATTGCTAAATTAATCAGAGCTAACATATTCAGGGAATCTGCCATGCTCAAATACAGACTGAGTGTCAGGGTCCAGGCTTGTCTTAGCGACAGTGGCTAGTAGTTGACCTTTACTAAAGTAGTCAACATTAACTGAAGGCACTGAAGCAGGTTACTGGTGAGATATATGATATACAACCATACCTATCAGTTCTCAGTTTTTTACTGAACGACTACTAACTGATAAACTACAGAATCCTATGCTTTAGTGGTACTTTTGTTAAAATTAAACTACACGTGGCAGATCATCTGCCAGGGATTGCTGGTTATACTGTACTAATTCATTCTTGCTCTTCATATGCTTGATTATAGCAGGAAGAAGCACAAAGCCATTAAAATATTCTAGCGGTTTTTCCTGACGATTTTTATCTATATAGCTCAATGTGCCAGTGTATCCCATTGGCTCACAAAACTTGACACAAAAGCATGTTAATTTAGCTCCTCAGATAATTTAGGCACATAATACATCAGTGTAATGTCAGTTCAGCCTCCATGTCAGTTGTATGGAAATTCTGGCATTTAGCTAGCTTGTTACATAACTACACTTGGCTAGCATATTCCAGGAGGACATCTTACTGTCCTATTACATTATTACATTTAGCAAGTAAAGGTGTTCTGCTAATTTACTACATAACTACATTCATCTAGCACATGACCTGATCACATTTTTCTATCTTAAAATGCTGAAGATTAGCTACAACTATAAATTTGTGCATAGTTGCCAGTTGCAGAAGGAATTGCAGAAGTAAACCAATAAGCAAGAGGAAATGTATAATTAAGACAAGTTTTTCTTCTGGCATCTCATTGAGTAGCTTATACTTTCATCCATAGCAGGTTCCATTTTTCCATTTACACAGCTAGATGTTTTACTGGAGAATTACAGTGAAGCACCTTGCTCAAGGCTGCTCCAGAAGGCAACCTCTTATGATTTAAGGAAGTATCCTTCAGATTACAAGTTCGTGTCCTATACCATACTAACTTCTGAACACCTATTACTGTAACAACACGTGTTTCTGTTATCATGTAATAGGCTGAACATAATGCCAGAGACATACAAACATGTGAATAGTAAGACATTTATAAGTGGTATAAGTGTTTTAGTTTATTGCCAGTCAAATGGTATATTCTTCAGAAGTGCTAACCTAGTTTTGTTTAGAAATAAATGCATTAAACCAAAAGGAGATCTTTCTCCATATCTGAATATTCGAGTGGAAGAAGGGCTGGAGCCAAAAATTTTGCTGTGGGGTATCTTGGTTAGATTCGGGTGGCAGTTATTTCTGATTGTATTCACGTAACAAAAATAATGGTGTAAGGGAGGTGGATTGAGGGGTGGCAAAACTATCAGGTGGAGATTAGGTAGAGTGGCATCCACCCATTGATTCCACCGCTGAACATAGGTTACAAAAACAAACAAAAAAAAAAAAATTTCTGAAATGAATAAAAAGTTTAAAATAAACAAAACAGACAATGCACATCTTTAAAACCAGATATGAAAATAATAAAACAAACAAACAGCAATAAACAAAGGGTGATCTCTTCAAATTTTAAGGTCACCCATTAAGACAAATTTACCTCTTTGGGAAGTAAATAGTTTCTTCCATCACTGCTCCCAAGGACACACTTTGCACATGTGGAAGTGCTCCTGAATGCAAAGTGATTGTCTTGACAACCTCGTGTGAGGAAGACATATGGCGGCAGCACTGGTCTGTGTAAAGTTCAGGTGAACGCAGCCAGGCAGGACAGACGCAGGGACTGTTTTCTTATGGAGCGGGAGCTCGCTTGCAGCCTTGCTCCTTCAGTTTCTGACGTTTCCTAGGCAGAGAGACTGAACAAAGCCCATTCTGCCTCACCTCCATAATTAACTGCTCTCATTAAAATGACAATGCACTAAAATTGCCATCGTTTCATTTGTGAGACACACACACAACACATTTCTAAAGGCAATTTATGAAAGCACCGTACACAGAAACACAGATTTAAAAAAATGTAATTAATGTTTTTGTTCGTGTGAAGAACCGTTTTGCATTTGCTGTTACCTTGACGCGTTAATGCCTTTTTGCTTATTTAAATTCTATTTTATTGACGACCTATTGTTTTCCCTCTTTTGGTTTGATTTTCATAAACAGAATTTGCAGACTGGGATGGCTATTTTATTCTGTTTTATTTCACTAACGCTCAGATCATTATTCCACAGACAAATAGAATGTAAAAAAAGAACTGCATTGCCTTGCGTTTGTTTTGCAACTGAGAAAAACAATGCCTACGCGTCTCTGCTGTTTGGTTGGCAAAACAAAAGTGATAATATTAAGATGTTAATCAACTGGCTGATGAAAGGTGAGTTCCCGTTATATAATTGTCATACAGTGATGAATGATAGAACAAATGGTAAAGAGGTTTAATGTATTTGTTCATCAACAGCTGGATGAGGGACACCCATGAAAAAACAGATCTTTTCGTGACTGGGCTGAAAAGAAGGAAGCTCAGTTTGAGACTCTACTGAAACTTCAACAAAGATCAAGCAAAGAGACAGCTAGCCAAATGGACTAAACTTTTATGTTCTGCAGCGTTTAAACTGGGGAGAGTACTGCTTAAATCTTAACAAGGCCTCTAATGCAAACACAGAGCAGCAGAAGAGAAGCCGGACTTAGAGAATGTCAGAGGCTGGTCATCCAGGATCAAGGTAGCCTGGAGGGGACCTTCCTGGCACTTCTCCCTCTAAAGCACACAGCCACACCTGAGGACCTGGGCTGAGCATCATATCTCTGCCTTGAGGGGAAAGGACCCTTAGGTGACCTCTGACCCCGCAGACCCGTTCCAGCTTTGTTCGGGTTTTCATTCACCCTGGTGGCTGCCATCAGCAAGAGAGAGAACTTGGTTGAGATGTATGTGACGCCAACACTGGACCATTGTCACTGGTGGAGAGAAGAGGGGGAGGTGCAGATCCCTTCCGCAGGTGTGTCGTTGGAGGGGAGCTCCTAATCAGGGCAGATAATCTTTAGCTGACATCTCACCCAATAGCACCTCATTCATCAGCTGCTCACTCATTTGGGGCCACTTTATCAGCAAGATCCGACAGGAAAGCAGAGGAATAATGGCGATAACCTGAGTGAGATACTTAAACCATTGATTAGGCTCTACTCAACTGTGGAAAGGAGAGGACCCCTTTTACTGGTTTTGTTAACTTCAAAATTCCATGTGTCAGTAAATGGTATGCACCCATTGGCTAAATTCGGTTGTAAAGGAATTGTGTTGTGTTGGGTAGGTAAAACAGAAGACATGCTGCTACCTTTTTTTTCAAAAAGACATACATCTTTTTATTTAAATTGTACCGTATAAGCTTTCAATGTACTAATTCTATCTGATGATTTCATGAAGTCAGGCATGGACCTGCTAGTGTAGATTGCACCTTTTGTGTTTGGCATGGTTTCAGAAGTCCTCTTTTATATCTGTCCCTCTGGTAATTTTTTAATGGCCTTATAAGGTCAACTCATACATCGGTTTTCAGGAGGTTAAGTGATGCCACCAGTGAAAGGCACGCTGCTCCTCTGATTAGTACCAGAGCATCGGTATTATGCTGTTAATTAATGAACATGGTAATTGAATTAACTACCTGGCCATTGAGGCACATAAATAACAGACATAAACATAGGCACACTCCAGCCACATTCATCTGCTTGAGATAAATGGAAACATCGATTATGGAGGTGGCCGTGGTGTGCTGTATGGAGTCAAGTGTTTTATGTTGCTATAGCAGAAGGCACCACATCAATCCCCACTGTCCCTGACTTTCTAATTTGCACAGGGATAATTGGAAAAGCAACCTTTCAAGCACAGGTTGGGCTGCTGGCTCTTTGTTGCGATCACCAGCTTGAGATAAGTCTTTCAAATTGCGGTAGGTTGCTTGAGGAACATAATAGGAGGAATATATTTACCCAATATTTAAAAAATATATATTTTATATCCACAATGCGAAAGCCAATGCTGCCAGCACCGGCCATGAAGTTTCTCTCAACTTTTCCAACTTGTGGCTTCACAGGCCCGAACGGTCTTTGGTTCTGCTGACCTCTTGACAGGATGCAGGACCAAAAGCTATGAGGGAGTAGTGGGGGAGCCCAGCCTTGCCCCACACTAAATGTATCCTTTATCTCCTTTATCCTTCTTCTAATGAGTAGATCAAAAAGATACTGAGGCTGCATAATGCAATTGGGATTAATTACCATTAGCAGGCTGAGGCTTAATTAGCAGTTAAATAAAAGCCTTAATTACAAAGTCTGAGTCAGAACCCACCATTCTGCTTGGCATCAAGACTTCCTCATACACACAAACAGCCTCACACACACCTCACAATGGGATAAAAAGAGTCCATTTATCAACCAATAAAGAGAAACGAAATCTGTTTAATTCTGCTTGGTCAGTTCTAGGGACAACACACGTCCCAGCATCAGCAGTCTAGCCTGGAGCTAAAGCCGAGGCAGAAATGACCATAAGTACTGAAAAATGGTACGCAGTCAAAATCACATGCTGTATGTAGTATAATGATGTATGAATTAATGAAGCTCTGAAGTCCAGAGGACATGCCATGCACAATGTTCGATACCAGTTTTTTAAATACTAACTGATCGTTGTATTGATTAGCAGGTTGAGCCCTTCACAGAGTAAGCACTGTTAAAATTACTAATGACTTCTTCCCATAAAATCATAACAGCTTGGATGCAACGAAAGGTTCAAACTGACCCGAGTCTCTCTAATCAGCCAGGTATAACCTCTTCTGACACAAGTGTTTGGATTCCTGGGTTTCTAGCTGGTAACATTCTAAAATTTGAGAGCAGAAAGGATTTCTAAATAAGTCAAGAAAACAGTTTTATGTATAGGATGAACTGGTGAGCTGCTGTACATAGAGCAATATTTTAAGCGAAAGTAATTTTCTGACTGCTGCACGTCAGTGTTGTCACCGATTTTCAGCATCCGCGTGGGGGAGCATGTGTGTGTTCACATTGCGGGAAAAGCCTTCATAGGTTGCATGTCTGGATGCTGAACACACATTAGGCTCAGAAACTGGGTATAGGATCTGAGCCCTATCGTCTTTTCAGCGCCCTGGAGTGCACAGCAGCGGTGGCTCAGACAAACAGATGGGTGCAGTCTGACCCCCTCCAACCCCATTCCCCCTCCCCCGCACGAAGCACCTCATCACCCCTTCTCGTTCACTTTTTTTAACCCTCCGCACACACCCCACATTATGCCTCACACAAAGGACAGCTGCCAGTACCTGCTAATATCCAAGCGGGGCCTAATTATTTGCCAGTCATCAGTTATCCAATAGCCTCTGGACAACAAAAGAGGGGAGACTGCGAACCAATTCACTAAGGCTGGCTGAAGGAGGACAACTTCATGGGTCTTTAGAAAAACACGCTAATTTGTCAGTCCCAACAACCCCCAACATCACCCGGCTACCGTCAACACAAGCCATTGGGGCTACAGCCGTGGCCCACAAACTGTTGCCTCACACAAGTCATGGAGACGCTATACACTTACGTTGCCTTCGTTAATTAAGTTAATGCATTCATTCTGCACAGCTTCTTCTGAGCCCATATTAACAATGGCAGCTTCTACTATCCACCAAGGACTTATTAGTGTTCATGCTTATCTTCGGTTCTGTGACACCTGCACACTTGTGTCTAACGCACACTTGTTCCTATAATGTTATGAACCTCAGGGTTATTACTGTTTTTTTATTATGTGAGAAATGTAGAAAAGTCCTTCTTTGCAGTGTTTTCCATATGCAGTTCAATATACCGCATTTGCACAATTGCAAATTAAATATGATTTCAAGCACAGTGATGCATTATAATGGCCACATAATGTTTATGTTAGCACAGTACTGAGTTTGTGGAGGAAGCTCATGACAGGCAGGCTGTGGCTACCAGTATGAGGAGGACATCACTAGCAATCCAAATGGAACGGCCCATATTACCCCCCCCCCCCCAACCAGTAAGATTATGTGTGTTTGTAACATGAATTTCATTATATGAAATACCACATGACATTTGGGAATTTCCATCAAGAAAAGGGTGTGAAAAGTGATGAGGTAAAGGAAGGACTTGGCGTTTATGTGCCAACCGGTCCATTTGTGCGCTAGACAATGAGGAGAGAAACAGAGTCCAGGAGAAGGCTCCAGCCACCCTGCCTTTGCCTCGGTCTCCCAGGAGCACGGCCACCGCGCTGGAGATACAGGCTTATTGCTATGCTAATCCTGCTTTCATCTCCGGCCCTGGTCCGCACCTCGCACTCCGTTCAGCTCGCGGGAATTAGGGGCCGCATGGAGAGGAAGTCATCTGTTAAGAGAGGGGGCGTCTGGGACCCTGAGAGGGAGAAGGGTACCTCTTTGGTGGAAGGTAGCAGCTGTATTCAGAGCAGAGCTGAGAGAGAGGGGGGGGTGGACATATCCAGGGCAGCTGGGGCAGGGTGCTGTTGGGAAGAGTTGGTGGGAGGTTACACAGACAGGAGTGAGCCAATTCAATGTGAACGGAAAATGGTCCCAAACAATAAAATCTGATAGAGACCAAATTACACCTTCGCAGAGAGAGGATGTCTTGGCTACCTCTACACTTGGCGTGTCACTCTCCTAATACACACACCCGTTTAAAGAGGGTCCTGTCAGGAGCAGTTATGGGTCAGAGACAGGAGTAAGTTTGTTGTCCTTCTGCCGTGAGCTAGCGGTTATTTACAGCAGTCATTATGGTTCTGCAGTGATGGGTGGGCATCTTTCCAAGGGCTGGCTACCTGCAGTGAGAGCCTGGGTGTCCCCATACTGACAGCATGGAAATTACACAGATTTTTTTGTGCAAAGCTAGCTCTCTATGTATATTTTGTTGTTTGGAAAGTGTACATGTTCTAAAGTGCTGTAAACAGAGTAAACATGAATGCTTGCTACACAGACAGAAGACAGTACCGATCCCAAGGTTGCCTACGTTTTATAGGTATTTCAAAATCAACCAGGTTAAGGAATTAGTTTAAAAATGTGTTAAGTTCTATTGTATAAACTGAGGCAGGAGGTATATGAGCCAGTCTGCATGGAGAATGGCTCTGAAGCTGTGGTGTACAGAGTGTGTGCAAAAGCCCCACACATTCAGGAACTTGCCTAAACTACTGGTCTGCGCAAAGGTTAATTTCACATGAGGGGACAAACAGAGGTGTCATAGAGATGGGAGTAGCATGCAGGAAGAGGTGCGGGGTGTCTGCACTGGAGTAGGCTCAACTCCAAGGTTGTTGTTTGGTTCTTTTTAAATAAAAGTTGATTTGATTTGATTTTTATTTGACATAGGACATAAAGGCCTCTCTGGCGAGCCTTACACTGACCTTCTCACCATCCCCTCCCTGTCTGGACTGTGAGCTGGGCAGCCACATTTAACGTGAAGCCACACTGCCTTGCAGCTCACCGTCTCTGTACGTGCGGTTACTGTGGGAGTGAGAAGTACAAGACTCTTGAGCTGCAGAAAGGCTGGGGGGAGGGGGTGTTCGCTAATGATGGCAATGCCTAGATGGGTTGTAAATAGAGGTACCAATAAATTCAAATGCTTTTCTCCCATTTGAAGGCTGTGAAATCATGAGCAGGCCCTTTCCTAATTGAATTTCACGCCCAGGCTTTGTCATGTGCCATCGCACCTTCTGTCTTTGCAGCCCTGCGCAGCAGCAGGGCTCTATTGGGAGTCTGTATGTGTGTGTGTGCGTGTATGCGTGTGTGCCTATGAGTGTGCGTGCATGCATCTCCGTATGTGGGGACCTGAGGGGAGAGGGAAAGGCCATGCTATGAATTGGCTGTGACAAACAGCCCTTCTCCGAGAGGAGACCCATGCAAGTGCACAAACTCACACTCTCGAACACAGTCCCGTCTGAACTTCTGGCAGGGACGCGGGTCGTGCGATTAAAAACCCTCCCTCCCACCTCGCTTTCGCCGCCGCTGCCACTGCAGACCAGATCAAGGAGCCCGAGCCCATGAATTAATTACTGTCCCCTTTCAGCATGAAAAGGGGGATGTCATTAGCTGGCTTATTAATAGTATAAAATGAGCAATAAAGAGAGCGGGGCCAGGAGCAGGAGACCGGGGAGCTGGTGGCGGCGGGGGTGCGGCAGAAAGACAGAGAGAAACTTTTGGATAAAGAAAGGAAAAAGAAAGAATGAGATGGAGGGGGGGAAAAACACTATGGTGATAATCTTCTATCCATCTGGGTCTCATTAGCATTTAGCGCGCTAGCAGTTGCCAATCAACCCCAAAAGGAGCCTTTCTGGTTGCCTTTCAATGGCCAAATGTAAGCCCTGTTAGAATGACACGTAAAAGACTTGACAAATATTTTCGGACAAGGGCTTTGTCAGACCCACAACCCCCCTGTCCCGGCCCCCACCCGAACACTCCCTGAGGCACAAGAGCGCCCCGATACCACCAGGCTATTAAGGCAACAAAGCGCATTATCCCCCAAATAGTTAATAATTAGATTAAAACTTCAAATAAATGAAGTGGCGGTGTGAATGCAGTGGCCAGGAGTAGTCTCTCTCCTTCCACTCACTCTCAGTGCCTATCAGTATGGATCACAGGGGTTCTTTTTTTTGCCCTTTTCTCAGTTGCAGACATACAGAGAGCACAATGGGGCAGTAGACACAGTTGTAGGAAAAATTACAGCTTTACTTTTTTCTTTCTTTCCTGGGAACGCATGGTCTTAAGAAGAAAAAGCGAGAGAAAAGAGAAAGGGGGAAAGATGGAGAAAAGAAATGGTTTTGTGGTTAAATGGGGGTTTTAATACTTCTTAAAATTCTTTTTAATTGTTGAAAGAAAACAGGCCTTGCTTACAGACTGGGCGATAGAGTGAATTAAAAAAGAAGAAAAAGAAAAAAACATTCAGGGCCAGATTTTCAGGATTTTCCGTGTGTCAAAAACCAAAAGAGCTTCTCATCGACAGAAAATCTCATGACAGTTAATGAGAAACGGCCTATAAAACCAATCAGAGAGGTGTAAAAGGAGAAGATTCACTGGTTTACCCATCATCTTACCAACCAATGTGTTATTCTGCTGTCTGAGGTGTGGTGTGATCTTTGCAATGTGGAAAGATCAACTATGATTTCTTTGTTATCGTTTTTTGCGTTTTTCCTCTGCAACACTTTTTAAAGACCCACAATACACAGTCAGCGAAAGGCAGGTAGCGCAGTAAAAGAGGCAGAACAGAACACCATGACAATTAACCAGACTTTCTAGAGGACATTGTTCAAAATGTTCTGCAAAACACTGTTTATGCACCAAAAAAGGGAAAGGAGAGATTACACTCTAGACAGCTGCAGATTTAAGTGTGACGCATTCTGGGGGGAGTCCTCCTCCCTAGATGCACCCAGAGGATCTGCTATTAGAGAGCCAGTTATGTGAGGAAATTAGAGCTCGCACCCCCAAGCTGGGATTTCCTGCATGTGCCCATCCCACCCACCGACCCCCCATCCTGACAGATAACTCATGAGCGTCCTCAAGCCCCGGGCAGCATTGTTGACTCACTGGGGAAGGTGGTGTGGTCTTGCTGATCTCCCCTGGCCGACACGTCGCCGGTGCTGTGTTCTCTGTGATGCCAGTGATGAGCTCAGTCGCCTACATGACAAGCTACAATACAGGAGGACGTGATGATTTACTGCTCTTCCTTAATTAACACCAGCAACACAAAGTTAAAACTCATCAGTAAGATTGTTTTAGCACAGCTTCTAAAATAGCTTCCAGCTTCTAATACAAAACCGTCACTATGATTTGCGAACTTTTGTTGACAACCATAAAACTCAGCAAGAAATGTCAGCTTGCATACATGTAAATACCAGGAGATATTTATTCTTCAGTTAAGGTAAGATGGAGACCTGATTTAAGTGAAGGTAGTGGGTTCCTGTTTATTCCATAACTTCTATGTATCTGGCTCTATGTATCTTGTTTTTTCAAAAAAAAAAGTCATCTTGAGTACTTCAAGTGCGAGAAAAACAGAAGGCCTCAGAGAGAAGTAGAGGACCCATCAAGACATGAGAAAAGAACCCAGAAAAAAATCCATGTGCTGTTTTCTTCTTCTGATAGTTTCATTCCCTTGCAAGGATCTTCACAGCTGGGGGTGAAAATGTGGGCAACGCTGGAAAGGGGTGAGATGGAGAGAGAAGAGGAGCGTAGGGAGGAATAGCCAGGACCACTGCTGCTTCTGGGCCTTTGTCTAAGAGGTTACAGGCACCTAATGTGGCATATGCATTTCACAATTAGTGAGGGGAAAAGGAGAAGTGTGGGGAGGGATACTGACCCCATGAAAAGCTATCTGTGGAGTGCTGGAGAGGCCTAGCCTAGCAGCTCTGGCCCATTTAATTGTCACTCATAAACATGACACTCCAGCTCTGCTCCAGCCAATGAAATGTTCAGTCTCCATCTCTGCACGGTGAGCTCTAGGGCAAAATGTGGAATTCCATATTACACCTTTGCAGATATTGCCTCCTTATTACAAATTCAGTCTGTTCTTACAAAGAAGATGATTTGTGAGTGAGGAGAGTTGAGAGTATTCTAAATTTGCCCTGTATGTTGAAGTTTGAAAGGGTTTTAGAATATATTAAACTTTACTAATTGTGTTATTTACTGTCAGTCAATACTGGGTAGCAATTACAGGTTACACCTAAACTTTCAAAATGTTACCTGGTACTTCTTGCATTTTCACAAGTGGTTGGCATGACCTATAAACAACACAAAGCCACCGCGCCGGCCTGCTTTATCTAACAGAAGGAAGGAAAGAGCCCTAACGGTTTCTTACCTCACCAGAACCGATCGCTGGTGTATGGTGAAGCGTAAAAAATTCATATGACTAGGAGGCTTAAATAATCATATGTGGAAAGAGAAGACAAAATTTTCCATCAATGTCTGCATGTCATGTCAAATTCTAATGGGCTACTGCTGGTAGTTTGCTCTTTTTTGTGTAAAAAAAAAAAAAATCTCCTGTATTGAAGTTCAAATTTCCTTGCAATATTTTGTAACAAGCCTCTTTTCAAAATAGAGTTCCAAGCCATTTGCTACTCTATTTTTTTTCCCCGACATTGCCTTGTCAGGCTCCGTGCCCCCTCCCCACCCCACCACACCCCCAATGGGGTATAAACTAGCGGTTCCTCATAACAACTGCGCTGGCCGTTTCCACTTGGGGAAGCTGAACGGCCCATTCCGTGAGCCGTGAGGGGCCCATAAAGACTGCCTGCCCCCATTGGAAGCGTCTCCTGCCAATTACAGTAGCATTAGGAGGAAATGGCAGCCAATGTCTCCTGAGCTGAGGCAAATTGCAGGGGAGCTATGCAAAATAACCACCAGGCGCATTTAAATGGAAACCTTTACCAGACAAATTGTGATACAATAACTAATCTCTGCATGCATACATCGAAAGGAGTCCAATCTTTTCTTTCCTTTTAACTAAACACTAAAATTGACTTTGAAGCTACTCTTCCCTTCCACCTCAGGTACCCAAGTGTGAAACAAAGCAAAAATGAGAATGGTGCAGAATGACGGCCCACAGAAAGCTGTTGTCTTGCGCCGCCCTTGACTGTGTCAGTCAAGAATGCTGTGTTCTGCTCCATGTGTTTGCTCTGCACACGGCAATGAGGCCATTCTGGCCTGAAGCTCTGCCCCTGTCCCTGGTGAAAATCGCTATCCCTCCAGACAGTGCATAGCTCCTAAGTGTGCCACGGATCTCCTGAGACGCTGTCAACAAGTTAGACACTTGCCAGAGTCCAGCACGCTGGGCAAATAACTAGAGAAATAAGGAACGCAACAGGGCCATAGGCTTGCTAAAGCAACAGCACTGGAACAACGCTTAGGAGACGGGAGAGAGTCGTACAGATGGGGTGCACCAACAGAGAGGAGGCTCTGCCAGTTCTCCTTCATCATCCTGTGCTGTTTCTCCCCCTCTCTTGCTCCCTCGTCTCCCTTTTCTCTGCCTCTTTTTCTTAAATACATGAAACAGTTCAAGAGACAAATTGTTTCTTGTGCCTGTATCAATGCATTTCATTTAGACCTCCCCGCAGGAGGGCCTGGCCCAGAGATGTCATCCTGAAAGAGAGGAAAAGATAAAAATATGCGGGAGAGAAAGAGGACAGCATTGGAGGCAAATGGGCCGTGAACTGAACCATCATGTCGCCGCACAGAGCCCACTCGCAGCTTTTATTCAATCGGCCCGTACTGTTGTGCTCCGGGCAGCTGAATGCGCTCTTTGAGAAAAGGGCTACGGCATGAACTTAAAGCAAGTAAATTTCTATCTTTCTCTGCATTAGCTGCCTCATTGCCTTTCAATTGAGTCCCTTAAGAAGCCAAAAAGAAGGAGACAGGGAGAGGAGGGAGAGGGGAAAGTGGGAGAGAGTGCGGGGCATGGAATCAGACAAGGAGCAGAAAAGAGGGAAAGAGTGTAGGAGAGGCGTGGAGTCAGAACGTGCTCCATCAGGGTGAAAATGACACTTAAATTGACATGTCTCTGGTCCCGACCCCTCACTCCGAAACAATTAACACACCTGATGAACCCTGATAGGAGAAATGATAATGAAATGTATACTTTGACATGCGTGCTCAGACATGCATGTTTATGCTCACACACCCATTTGGGTCACTTTAACACAGCTAGGTACATATTCACCATGCTGTCAGGAATAAAGATGCCAGCACCCTAATTAGCACCAGCGGTCACATCAGATGCTGAAATGAAAACAGCAGAACACTCGGAGTGGGGCGTTTGGTCACTCCGACAAACAGATTCTGCATGTGACCATGTCTTAAATATTCCAGCCTTGACCACAACGCAGTGCAATAAATTGGCCCATTACATGTCGACTCTGAACACTAACAGGAAGCTATTAGAAATTTTCCATCTTGAATAACGGCATGAGGCAATTTGTTTAAGAGCTGAGTCTAAAAATATGTGTTCAGTGAAAATCGTCCTGAGAACAGTACATTGCTAAGGATTTCAAAAAAGCAACGTTAAGCTAAATCTACCTTGAAGTATTATGATATTAGCTAAAAAAAACGTTAACTAAAATAAAGGGACTGATTAGTAATTAGTTTCACATATAATGTAAGTAGGCTTTTCGATTAAATTGTTACTCATACCATCTGATTTACTTGATCCAACTAACATTTTTGTAGTTGTATAATTATACCTAAACCGTACTGGAAATTGAATGAAACAGCTTACTGGAGTGAAAATTTCCAGTAACCAGATTTTACTTATTGTGACTATGCGCAAGTGAGAGTTAAATATTGCTCTGACAATGAATATATTTTGAGTGAGTTTAAAATTTTGAGTAACTGCTGTTTTTTTTAAAGGTACTATTCACATTCACAAAACTCGAGGAAACTTTGTTCTTAAAGCAACATTTACATGCGACAGAATACAGAAGTCTTACACACTGAACAAGGCCACTGCAGTTTAATATGAGTAGTAGTTTAATCAACTCACGAGAAAAAGGAACAAAAACATCATTTTCACTTGTGGAATTTTATAATTCTGCATAATATAACTCCAAAAATATGACATAGATTAAGAACAGAAAAGGCCTGAAAAAATAAATGTGAATAATTTCAATCAAGTAGGCATCCTTGAAATACTCAGACATCGAAGTAAAATTATCCTTATGTCCTTTGATGTTTATATATTTTTTCCCAGTCAAGTATTCATATTACTCTGTACCTTATGTGATGGCAGTTTTAACCTTTTCATTGATGTTTTTTCTTTGCAGAAAAAAACAAACTAGCATGGTAAATTTAGTGATAAGTGTTTGGCCAAAAATTATAAAGGCACAAATAACTGAGTAAACATTAGAATGTGTGAGTGTCTGTTTGAAATTATTTAATTAGACATGCTCCGATGTCTCTGACAGAGATAGTGACTGGTTGGTCAAGCAGCCCTTGACAAATGAAAACAGAGAAAGGAGAGCAGGTTGGAATCATTTCCTCTCTGACACTAAAGCCTTTGTTCATACGTCTCTAGCCAGCCTTCTTTCTCATTCTGTCCAACATCGGCAGGCTGACCTGGCCCTGATCAAAGGGCCCTTTCTGTTTATCCAAAAGTAACAATAAGGAGAAATGTTACTTTTCATTTTTTTTAGAGGGGAGGGGGATGGTGACGAGGTTGTAGGAAATGGTTCTGGGAGGGACAGACAGGTGGAGCTCTGTGACTTGGTGCTGAGGGGCACCTCACAGGCCTTGTCATTACTGTCAGAAGCCCAGTGGACCATGACTGGTCAAGTGGCAGGGTGAGGGGACAGGAGATGCGAGCCCCATGTCTGCACCTCCAACACATCCTTTGCTTTACAACAGACCGCAGTTCGGCCTTCATTCTACCCCAACGATTGTGGTACCTCTACCTGAATGGTAACGAGACTGTCTCCCTGGCACAGGAACAACCACAGATAAAGGCTTATGTAGAAAAAGGTCCTCCAGTTCTGGTTAAGAAAAGCTATAAGTTTTCATCTGAAGAAAATTTTTTTTGTTTAACTGAAAACCAAATTAAGTGTCAGGAGATCCGCTTTAACCCATTCCACATTTGAACACTTTTGCATTTTAAGAATAATTTTTTTGTTTTAATTTATAAAATGTATCATTCTGATATTAGAGAACTTTAGGGCTTAACATCACATAAAAATATAACAAGCGTAAAACATGAAATGTCACATTGCAACTTGGCCAAGAGAAGTACAAAGTTTATGAGAAGGCCACGCCTCCACACAGACATACGTCTCCCCTGCAGTCAGATATCATTGTCAACAAAGTTCTAAAGATATGCTTAAACTTTATATAAGCAGTTTGTACTGTAATTCACAGCACTTCCCGACTTACATTGCATAACTCTGTAAAGTCAATGAACTGCAACTGAAATTGTTGATACTTTCAAAACACAACAAAATGAGTAACGTCAGGCTGGCAGATGTTCACCAGTGATTTGCAAAGAGGCCACATTACAAAAGTTTATTGTATTCTGAAATATGGATAATACTTGGCTCCCTTGGTTCCACACCATACAAGACTGCAGGATCAGTGAAAGGGCTAAACAAAAAAAAAAAAAGTTCCTGAATCTTGAACAAAGCAACGTCCAGCTAAAGGCTGAGACACTTTTACGGAAAATGGGGCTTAACATCTGGGCTTCGGTATACTTTATGACCTTCGTGGAGCGTCGGCAGGACCCCGAGAAAGGGAGGCTAGCAGATATTCGGGGTGCCGTTCTCTGGGAACCTCGCTGCTGTGACGGCTGTCTTTGTAGTTCACTGTCATAGGGGACACTTGAGTGCCACAGTGTCACAGCTGAAAGTGTCCCTGCTGGACTCCAGCCTGCGGCAGAGGGTGAGCACAATGAGAAGTGGGTACACAAGAGGCCCTGGGCTTTATCACCTTTACCCCTACCCTGGCTCCCATGAAATTGGAAATTACTGGGCCCCTTTTTGATGACAAGTCACTGACTGTGTGTTCTTGGCTCTTCCCAGATCTGCGTCCTGCCGGACACTGAGCGAGCACACAGAGGAAGCTAACGGGCAACTTTGTTTTGGGGCTTGAGGGGGCAACCTAGTTGTCTCGTCCTGACCTGTGACTCCTCCGGCTCCTCTCCATGTGAAGCGTGGCCGTGAGCTCCCCTTTGATCGGAAGCACATCCACGTCTGTGTCCCTTTTTCTTCTGTAGTGTCCTTTCCATTCAATGTGGGCCCTCACACCAGCCGTGCTGCTTGTATATACTCTGCAGTTCGTTCTGAGCCTAATGACAAATGTGAATTTATAGGGCAGGCTGAGGCCAAAGGTCCACCTACCAGCTAGATCTTAAGCCATGGCCAGCAAAAACAAAACAGAGCTAGCAGCACTGTACACAAGGACCCAGTCTGTAGACATATAAGCACCTCTAATGGTTTCACACAGAATAATGTGAATAGAAATGCAATACCAAGGGCACCATGGTTTTAAGAATGATTTACCAAAAGGTCTGTTTTTTTCATATTTGTCTACCACCTACATTAGGGCTTGGCATTTATCACAAACGATCTGAATTTTTCAGAACTGCCACATAAAAACTGTGAGCTGTAACTTCATAATGTCAGGAGACACAATTACAAATAATATATCTGATAATATGATTCCTGATTATCAACATTCTTTCGATTACATTACAGCTAATTATGAAATCATCTCATAACAGATATCAGCTGTGCTGCAGACAGTAAAAGTTTGTCGCTAATGTATGGAAGCTAGGCAAAATGTTCTGTTTACAAGTGTGTAAGATCGTGAGGCTTGTCCTCCTCACTTAATAAAGTGTCACAGATGGTGGTCTGCTCCCAGAGTGACCGGGCTTGTTTTATACATTTAAACGATTTCGAAGTAAACAAGCCCTTCATTGTTAGTGAGAAAAAACATCTCAATTCAACTTTCTAAAGCTTTTCTTTTCTGCGATCAGCCCCGGGATATCATGGACAGTGCTGATCTTGTATGACAATTTATATCAACTGGGGGTTTTGGGAAACCATTCCACAGGGCAGCGTTGCAACTACTTCTAATACGTTTTATTGACGTTATCTCTAAACCAGTAAAGAAAACATTTAATATAATTATGCTTAATATTGACCATTTCTAAAGGATATATAGGGTTACCTCCCATTTTTTATTTTAAAGAACCATTACGTAACCAATAGTTACCCGCAGAGCCGGCCCAGGGCATAGGCTGCATAGGCAAATGTTAGGGGCACTGTCTGGCCATAGGGGCACCACTGCAGTGACTGGTGGTGGAACTGGTTGCAATATAAGGGGCACCAACTAAAATCTTATGTAGGTGACCAAATTGGGCAGGGCTGGTTTTGGCAACATGTCGCATTCCTTAACAAATCAATATGGAACAGTGTTTGTTCCGTAATTTTATTTGTGAATTATAAACAAAAACAATCTGAAACCATAAACAATTAACAATGTAAACAGAATAGTTAACAAATTAAATTATGGACAAGAAATTGACACACTGACTGTGTTACACAAATCCCCACACACCTTTGTAAACTTGCAAAAGGTGTGGTCTGTGTGTAGATGTTTAGCACAACAGTTGCCTAAGCCAGACCTGGAGGGAGGTAGTGAGTGTGTGATAGAATAATGGTGTCTTCATGTACTTCATCAACTCCTTACATTTTGACATATCCTGTACCAGATTCTGTGGCCTTGAAGGACAAACAGCTAATTCTAGCAGCCAGAAGTAACGTAAACTACACGTGGAAAAAGAAACGTATGGGAAAGCTGTACTTTATGTTTTGTTTTGTGCATAGCTGAACTGAAGATTTAAAGTATTTACACATTTTATGACAGTTAACTTGCACTTCAGAGTTTTATATGGATTGGCAATTTATTTTTAAATCACACATCTTGCAACGTTAACATTAAAGAAACGAGGAGGCAGGTAATATGTATATATTTTTTAAATCTTTAAGAACAGTGTGTCGTTGCTCCTTTATCCTTACCAGCTCCTCAGCTCTCTGATATTAGCCAGGCTGCAGGAGTAAAATGGACAGCCCTATCTGGCATTGAAGTGGCACAGCACCCACCAACTGCCTACATGTGCACACGAAAGTGTGTAATGGTATACACGGTCGCACACAGACATGGTAGTACCTGAGCTGTGACTGTGAATGAAGACGCTAATGTGTTTATCGTGACACGTCTACATTCTGCCCCGTATTATTACTCGAAAGCTTTTCTCTTTTCATGTCAGGACCCCCTGACCTCACATCTGTCCATCATCTGTCTGCTCTGTGTGAAGACTGAAACCCTTAGCCATTGGTGCACTCCATCAGCGCACACTTTAGGCAGGAGTGACCGATAACTACGCTTAAGCGGTTGGGTCTGTGAGATGAGTCGGAGCTACAGAGCTAGGTTCTGACTTCAGCAATGTCTGGTCAAGCCCTGTCCCCCCCACCCCAGTACCCCAGAGCGGTATTTATGAACCACGATGCGCCAAGAACCCTTTCGAAGATCGATGGAGCGAGAAGCCCAGTGCGCTGTGTGGCACCGTGGGGCAGAGGCAGCAGCTGAGAGGAAGAGGAGCATGTTGAAGCATGGTAGCACGCCCCCTCCTCCTGCCCCGCCAGACCCCTTTCATACTGCCCATTGTCCTCCTGAGTGAGACACTCTCTAAATTATTTGTTTACAGGCTAATATGTTTTCTTCAGAGACCAGTTTGGTTTCAATGAGCCCCCAGGCGGCTAATCTCAGCCCCCAGAAACATGAAACAGCACCGTAAGGAGAGGGAGTGGTTAGGGACGCAGCACTGTTTGTTACTGACGAACTGATGCTGTCTATCTGCACAAAATAGCTTAGCACTCAACGTGTGATTCCAATCCTTTGTGGTGTCTAACGAGTACTGAGACCACTTACTAGTAGATAATGAAATACTGCTAAAACCTTAATTCAGCCATGTTCTCTCTTTGGAACATTTAGAGTTGATATCTTTCACGTGAAAATACATTTATAATAGAGTTTAAAATTACATCTTTTGTTTGGGTTATAGCATTAGGTACTGGTCAAGACAGAGGGACAGAATACCTAGAATAGTATTTGTAGTCAGATGGAAGATTAATTCACTCAACTTACATTGTTCTGTTCAGAAAACATTATATATTGTTGAGTTTCTTTTCTGCAACTATCGATTTTTCTGACATTTTTACAGTTTCAAGGAGCAAATATTGAGAGGCACAAATCTGAAGGTCAATGGACAGAGACATGCTGTTCCTTCAAACGGAAAAAAAACGTCTAATTTAGTTCAAAAATCAATCACTTGCTTTGTGAATAGAAATTTTAAAAAGGATTGGTTGATGAGTCTTTGGTTGAAGAGAAACCCCTGTTTGGTCCGTTATTGGAATTACTGCTTCGAGGGACGACACGGGAATAATCTGAAGGTGACAAAAGTTAAGCATGGTGACAAACAGCATATTAAACTGACAAAGGAGTGCAGAGGATGACGTGGATGCACAGAGAGAGTCGACACAGATGGCAACGGCATGTGTATGCACCGTATGCTGTATGCACTTTCTTGGGATGCTGACATCCCATAATTTACATGCCTGTTTTTAATTTTTTTAACTACACCTTGATAAACTCGGACTAGAGCAATTGCTCCCCCTCCCCGAAGTAAAAATACAAACTATAAATTTAATAAAATAGAATGAGAGCTAAAAAAAATTTGACTACACAGAATCTTAAACTTTAGAGTCTAGATAAACAATGCATTTATATCTCTGGCAAAATGTTAACCCCCTATATCCACTAGAGCCAAACCCCCCCCCCCCCAGAACATTCTGCCAGATCACATTTTACACAAAGTATTTTTCATATGGGCACATCCTTAAAGGACTTACATGAACAGAAAACCATTCATTTTTTGTTAGTGTCATAACAACAACAACAATATTATATAATAATAATAATAAATTACCAAACAAAAAGCACAACCTTATTCAAACATATAATACTGTATACTGTTCATTATAATATTAAATTTAAAATATTAATTCAATCATGCATAACATCAAAATCACATTTTTGGTTACCATGTCTTTTCTGAATTATTACTGTAATTAATTCTTTGCAAGTATTTTATTTCCTTTCTTCATTATCCGCTGAAACTCACGTTGCGTCTCTGGCTATCCAATAGACTAACAGACCAATGGAGACACTCTAAATAATTTTCTTGGAAATTGGTCATTTCTGTTACATTTCTGTTTGTTACTGTATTCAGTTGCAAAATAGATTTATGTAATGTATAAAAAATATAGATTTTTGTTCAGTTTTTTTAATTGGACATCTACTATACACTACCTAATGATGCATTGGTGATTTTATGTGTATATATTTTATATTTATAGTGACATTATTAAACTAATTACTGCATTTTACAAACATCATACAACTATACCATCCATTTGGTTTGAATATATTTGTGCAATATTTTGGTTGGCCAATTGTTTGTGAGGAATTCCCCCATAAATACAAATTAAATTAAGGAGATTTTAAATTGTTAAATTGTTATACACTGTACACCTGTGTGCATCAGTGAAATGTGTTTTGGTAGGATGCAATATACTGGCATTATCTGTAAATCAAGAGTAAAGCCTTCGTTATACTAATCAGTATATCTAAGAGTAAGAGTATTTGTATCAGTAACTAATAGGCTTGAAGTACAAACACAGAAAGTAAACGCAGAAATAAGTTTCAAAACTTGAAAAGTGGTACCTATATTGTATATTATGTGACAAAAAAATAATATTTTGAAAGGACTGTCTTAGAAGTGGTGTTGTGCACATTTTGAAAGTTCAATGCAGAGGTCTGAAGACTTTATATATAAAGTGATGACAAACTTTATTGTTTCGGAGTAACTGAAATTGCTATTAGAGAAGGTCAGCTATTACAAATCACTCACTGTGAAGCAATGATTCATACCTTTGCCTGTAATAACCACCTTTCCTTTTGGTTTAGCCACTGAGAATACAAGGTTCTGCCAAACTAGGGATGGTGGGTTCGAGCGAAGCTGGACCAAAGTATTAAAAGTGAGTTTTTGCAAGCCAGGTCTGCACAATGACCTTTACACAACCTGCTGGACTGTGAACCATGAGTCAAGAAAATACACAGATTTCTATATTTTCAGCAAGAAAAATCTAATTTGAGGTTTACAGAGCCAAAGTGAAACCTTTTCAAATAGCCTTAAATATTTGTATGTATCGTGTATCATAACCATGAAATTTCACCAGAACCAGAGAAAATGGTTAAAAAGTACCAAAGTCTGACAGGCAAATGCACTGACAAAATTGAATATGTGACTTAAATTAGTGTAGCATAGAAAGTGCACCGCGACAATCAAGTCAGATCTGTGAATCGATCATATTATACAGCTTTGAAACTCCAGTACACTTATAAGAGTCAAGCAAAGAAGTGCAGTGTTGCAGCTGTGGGTATACTCAGGCCGTTCATGTACACACACTGACATATACAAGCACTCAGTAACACATCATGGCCTTGTGATAAATTATCCACAAAAATGAACCATTATTATTATGTATCACCTGTCTCTGTTTTCTTCTCAACTAATGGGGATTCTCTGTCTCAAGAATATAACTGTCTGATTTTCATAACTTGTTTAAAATGAGTCCAAAAGCATTTAGTATTAAATTACAGATGAACTTGACAAGTCACACCTGAATTTCCAAGTATGACTGGAATTAATTTGGCCTTCATAATTTTACTTTTGTTGCTTAACTAATTTCGAAATGTTATATTATTACATGCGTCAGAGTTAAAAACAAAACATGAAACGGATAAGTGCAATTTAGCTCGCTTTAAGCAATTTGACTGAAAAGTTACACCACGTAAAAATGGAAGAAATTGAAAATTAAATTTTAATTGTAAAATGTAAATATTTACATACTGTACATCGTTAAAGTAAAATCTAATCAACACTGCATCCTTGCTTCATCAAGCCGTCCTTCTTACTACCTTTATTGTTTGAGCATAGTGATTCTAGGACTGAGCGCCTGTAGCCGCTTTGTACATATTACGAGCGCCCTCTAGTGGACGCACCGGGAAAACGTCCAACATACAGAATCGAATCCACCACTGATGCGCACCACACGTAGTAATAATAGTGTTTGCACATTCGCACATATCACATAGTTAAATACTTCTGCGAAACATCTTGTCTTCTTTTAGCCTTTACTGACAGTCATTATTAAAGCCATAAAAGCCCAAACCCGAGAAACCTGGCAAATTCACACATTTGCAAAAACACATTTGCTTTTTCCATTACACGATCGCCCTCAAACGATACTGTTATCAATTTAAAAAGTATAATACATAAGAAGTTCGACGCTGAATGATGCTAAGTGCAGTAAAAGCAAATGTCCAAAAATAATTATCTGGAGAAATGTGCCCACAGACGGAGTCCCTTAGAATACTTGTCTTTACCACAATATACCCAGTGAGGTTGTTTGCTCTCTTGGTTTATGGGTATTGAATAAAATGTACCTCCATTACTGCATTAAGTTCCACAGCTGATGTAATTTCAGTGTAGACACACTCTTATTCAGACTAACCAGGCTACTTACTGTTAACAGGAACAAATCGTGTATGTCTTCTGTGAATACTTTTTAAAATGTAATAACATCCACTAGTTTGCTGACAATAATGGTAATACAATCAATAAAGTTTGAACATGTCATATCTTGTCACTATTTAATTCACAATTTAATAAATAACAGTAATGTAAAGTTAAATACATATTGTTTTAGTCAGATGGAAGTTCAGTAATTCTTTTATTTAAATGTGTACAATATCTCTAAATAGGTCACAGATCACATATCATTTAAATTCATACTTTCATTGTAACTTCTGTATTGCAAATATTGGGGATAATAACCCCACCCCCTCACCCCTTGAAAAAAACTATTTTACCAAAATAGTATAAATAATTATATACAGCTCATCAATCCCAAAACTCAGTACGGAGATAATGGTTTTAAAATTAAGACACCTCTGCCCTATCATTGCCAGACCTTTCTTTGACACAAGAAGCACGTGTGCAGGCTGGGATTGATGCCAAAGCTGTCTAACATGAGGAAAGCCTAGTGCTCACTCCACAGCACACACGTGCCACATTGCACTCGGATGCACTGACAATTACACACTTGGTACAAAACACAGCAACTCATACTTTTCATATCTTCCTGAATGGATAAATTCCTGTTTTTATTGTCTCCTGCCCTTTCTTTGAGATTCCGTCCCCCCTCAAGGCCATCACCTTCCCTCAGAGACTGGAAAGGACCTGGCAAAGTGACATCGCTATTGATTTTCACACAGCTTACAAAAAGAGGAACAAAAATGAATACGGCTGAAGTGCAGGAGCCAGACAGGTTAATGGTATACTCGTCGTTTTTTCTTTTCTGTTTTTTTTTTTTTATAGGAGGGCGTTTTAAAAGTAACAGAACTTCCCCTCAAACAATCAGATATCCTCTGCCATGTCGGCATCTTTCCATATACTGGCTAAAAAAGGAAGGGAGGAGAAAGGGGAGAAACACAAAAGGCAGAGAGAAAAATAGGTTCCCCTAACCATCCTTCCACTGCTTATCCTGTGCAGGTGTCCTGGACCTCTCACAGGCAGCCTTGGGCACAAGGCAGGGTACAGCCTGGGCATGGTGGCACCCCTACGACAACACACTTACACAGTGAGACCAACTGTGAATCACCACTCAGCCTAACCCACACACTTTTGGACTATTGGAGCAAACTCAAACATGTATACAAGCAGAACACTAAGAGTCAGGTTCAAAGCCACACTCCTTGCAAGACAACAGTGGTATCTGCTGAGCTGCCATTTCTCTCCAGAAGATAAGAGACAGGTAGAGACAGGCAGAGTCAAACAGAGCAAGTACTAAAACCAGACAGACTCAGAAGCAGGCAGGGACAGAGACAGGTAGAGACGAAGACAGGCAGGGACAGAGACAGGTAGAGACAGAGGCAGGTGGGGACAAAAGTAGGTGAAGAGGAAAACAAAGACAGAAATAAATGCAGAGGCAAACAGAGACAGGAAGAAACAGGTAGACAGTGTGGGAGCATCTCTCCTCTTACAGATCATGGACAGAGCTTGGAAAAGAAGCCCTGCTAACACCAAGTCATTGTGTTTTCTCATTCTGTATTTATTATTGTGGGCTTCTGTTTATTGACTTTCACTGATTATATTGCAATTGCATTGAATAGCTGTGTCATGCAAACAAGTTAAAAAATAAAATAATAGATACCTACTGTGTGAACTGACACAATTTAAATTAAGTACCCTGCTCAAGGTGTGTTTGTGTGTGTGCACGTGCCCTGTGGTGGGTTGGCGCTCTGTCCAGGGTGTTCCCTGCCCTGTGCTTCCTGGGATGGGCTCCAGGCTTCCTGCAACACTGAATTGGATAAAGCGGTAAAGTGAATGGATGGGTGGATGGACACTGCTCAAGGCCACAGCAGCAGCTCCACTTCCAACCTTGACCTTTAACCTTTTTAGTTCTTAAAACCAATTAAACGCCTGCTGCCAAATCATGTTTTTTGTGATACAGATTACTATATTGTATATCTTTGGAAAATAAACTATTTAATTATATACAAAATGGATGGATAGATGGATTGATGGATCATAAAATTTAAAAATATTGGCTAGGAGTCAAACCCAAGTCAACTGCTCAAAGGCAGCTATGCACACCACAATGGTGGCATACAACTGTGCCTTCTTCTTTGGTGAAATCTAAAGATGCATGATCTCCTTATAACCTTTCAAGTACAAAAAACAAATGTTATGACTGTAAGGTGGCATTAAAATATTGGTGTGTGTCTAAATCCCAGCCAGTAGAAGTTTCTCACAGGGGCAGGGGAACTGTCAGTGAACATCGGGGGATGAGTAGGTACTGACATGGTGAATTCAGGCAATTTGCAGAATACATTCTACTGTGAACTGACTACAAAGAAAATCAGAAAACCTATTTTATTTTTCTGAAATTAGGTCAATTTTTTGTTTACAAGAAAAAAATAATTATTTCTGATCTGTAGACTGAACTAAAGAGAACCTAATATCACATTGGCCAAATGTCACCTGTTGTCATATATTATTTAGCTTTCATTATTGCAACTTGCATTTGTCATAAATTATACACCTATAAATGTAACTATAGTCTTAAAAACTCGTACTCCACATTTTAAAAGTAAATCTGTATTTTATTAAGAATTGGCATTTTTTTTTTAATTAGGTCTTACCACAAGTCCAGAAATGTTACATAATCTTTCATTACTTTACAGTTAGTTTATTCAATTCAGTTTTAGTTTTTAAATTGTTGTGCTTGAACAGTTACTGTAAATATTCCAAAAAGAGTAATAACTTTAATTTTGTTTCCTTTTTGAAATTAATTTTACTGATCAATTTGAACATATATAACCAAAATTGTAAAAGATGTTCATATAAAACTTTTAAACAGTTTTTAAATTCTTGATCAAATTTAGCTATTTCACAAACAGTATTAAACGTTCACTAAAAGGCACAAACTTAAAGTACCTGTCTGCCATCTAGTGGACAGACATGGTATTACGCGTGATACCGCCACTTTCACGATAACGTAAAAATTTAAACGGTTATTATGATGTTATTCACTTAACAGGTTCATGATATTGTAACAATTTGTGCCTTAAAATTACATTCAAGATCATAACTTAAGTTTGCAACTTACATTTATTTTTCACAAATTTCTCCTAATATTAATATTAATCGTGAACCCTCAAAAATGTTCATGGCTGTGAAATCATGTACGGTTATTGTGTGGCACCTTCACGTAGCACATTACACGTACATCAATGTAAACGGACCTGTTTATTGCATCTAGGCATCTTTCTGATGCACCATCAGAGAAAAGTGGTAAATCCACGCTGTTTCACTAGTGTAACGTTAGCAAGCTCTAGCAAGCAGTTTGTCTAGCAAGATCTTGGCTGTGCTCCACATACTGAGACTTCCTCCAGTAAGTTCTCTTTTCACAGTGTTCACATTTGTAGAGGCAGTTTGGAACACAGCAGTGACCGTGTCAACCTAGATGTCCCCCCTTCTCATGTTATTTTTCTCCAGTTTATGTCTTCACACACCAAGAGATTCAGCACTCTCTTAACATCAGAATATAATCTTATCTACTCTTAAAAAAAGCAGAGTATTCCCATTTGATTCATAATTAAAAAGTACCGATTTGACAAAATTTTTGAAATGGCTTCCCATTTGGCTAAAAAACTGAATGCATTCACACAAATACTATTTATACAATAGCTGTTACTACTGTCTCTGAAACCAAAGCAAGTCACATTTAAATTTTAGGGAATTCTTTAATACCAGTTACTGCCAAGGATAGCTTTGGGTATAGGATACCTGATTTCTGTGTTCATTTTCTAAGCACAAATATGAACTGTCCTTGCACCGTTAACAGCGCGAGCATAAAAGCCCTGCTAGTTTTTTAACTAAACATCAAATATTCACATGTTCAGATCTAGAAAACATTTAATATATAAACAGAGCAATTCCTTGAAGACAGGAACACAGACAGGCCAAAAGGCACCGAGGCACAAAGTAACCTCACATTTTATACAGTCCACCTTGGAAATTTATTTTTATGTTCTCATAAACAAATAAGCAAAAATACATTATAAAGAAACAATACACCGAGTATGTCTTTCTTCAGTCTAATCTAGGGAAAAATTCAGTGTGGTAATTCACACAGGACTTTCGTCAAACCCTCCTTACTTTTACTGATTGCTGAGGTACACGGCGTTTTGCCAAAAAGATTGACCTATCAAGGGAAAAAGGCTCCAAATATTTTGTCTGTTATGTAGGCAAAATTTGTAATACCCATAAAAAAAAGAAAATACTACCAATGCCTTTTACTCACAGCGGTTTCTTCTTATGGGCAGTATACGCAGCTGCATAGGACCTCCAGGCTACCAGGGGGCGCTCACCCACTCCATTTTTCATGGATGGGGCAGGTCCCAACATAAAATGTGGGACCCCAGGACATTCAGAAATGGCCCTGCGTACTTTTGCTACAGGCCCCTTCTTTAATGTACAGATGTGTAGATATACCTGCTCAGATCCAGTTAGCATGCATACATGTTACACGTGACCTGTAGATCAGGCCGGCAGAGCAGTGCTCAGCACCTGGACACCATGCGGTGATGCGAGTAACAACACAAGAGGCTTCCCGCAGACACTGGGGACAAAAGTCCATCCAGCCCAGAGAAGGTGTACATGTTTGTGGACAGATGTGCGTCTCTGCGACGGTCACGGTGGCTTTCCCCATACTGGTTTTCAATAGGGCACGTATTTAACCGTAAATCACAGCTACGAAACAAATACATTTATATATTTACATTCACTCAAGTAACATCAGCAGCAGACACCGCCATCCCTGTACTGTGTGTACAGATTGCTTTCTAAACAAGTATGCAGTGTCCAGTTTTGGGAACTGGTACCTATTGGCACTGGGGGAGATCCCACACTCCAAGGTATGACCCACAAACAAATTTCCATGTTTGGTAACACCACTTCTTTAATAAGTCACTTTTTCGTGGAGTAAAGAAAAAATAAATTTTAAAGTATATGCATAAAAAAAAAATCCAGTAAAGACTAAATCTTGAGCTAATAAAAATAAGTTTTTTTTTTTCCTTTTTAAAAAGTGCATTTGGAGTAACAACGAAGGGTGGTGGGCAAAAAAAAAAAAAAAAAAAAACCAAATTTAAGAGGCTGTAGCTGTGGAGGTGACGGTGTGAGCAAAGCGGTTCTTCGGGTTCCACGCATTGTAGCTTTACCACTCCTTCTTTTTCTCGTCCATAGACACGCCCCCGGGGCCCAGGGCCACCACTAGGAGCAGACCACCGATCACTGACATGGTCTGGAAGAAATCGTACTTGAGGAAGTCATGCATGGGCTTGTAGGCTGGCACTGTCCAGAAGGCGTTGAAGTAGACGTTGATTGCAAAGAGCCACACTACAAGAGTGAGAGCAGCCAGCTTCGTCTTGAAGCCTACGGCCACGAGGATGATGAGTGCAGTGCCCACCATGTTCTGCAGGATCTAAAAAGGGAATAAGTGTACAAGTCAGCATGGTGTCCATCATCATCATCACCAGCACATGTCAACTGTCCTTCTTTGAAACCCCTCCAGAACATCAACGGGTGTCTGTACACAAATTGAGCCACAGCCTGGTGGCTCAATGGGCAGAACATCAGGCTGGGATGCTGAAGTCTCCCTGTTCAAATCTCAGCCCAAATTTGTCTTTAAACAAGACACCCAAAAATGCCAGCTGCGTGTGGCCGCCCACAGCCCCCCCCCAGGGTTAAATGCCGAGAACAAATTCCTTGTATGTGACAAACATACTTGGCCATACACCTGATTCTCTTTCCCTTTAAAGCACATAAAAACTGTCAGTTTTCCAACCCAGTAAGTGAGGCAGGGGTGACTTTTTGGAGAGTACAATGCATCATGACTGGAGGCAGGTCAAAGGGCCCGAGGAACTTACAGAGAAAAAGCTGGTGTCAAAGTGCAGAAGGGTCATGAACATGAGCACCAGGAGCACACGCCCCCCCAGCTGCATGTACTGCTTGGGCGAGCTCTCCCCCATGGAGGGCACGCCCGCAAACATGCTCTTCCCCTCTGACCGGGACTCCGCCAGCAGCAGCAGCAAGCCGCCACCCAGGGCTAGGTTCCTGAGGCGGGGGGGGAGAGACCAAAAGAGCGTGTGCGTTACGGGAGACGAGTAAGGACAGGGAAGGGCCAGATCATCACGAGCTATGGCTCAGTGTAAAGGGCGAGAACTGACCTCATTAAAAACTTCAGGTCCCACAAAATGCTGTAGGCAATGGTCTGAAGGAATAAAAGAACTTCTATGAAGGATCGCACACAACAGTCAGCTCACAGGGAAACTATTTAAATTGCAAATTTTAAAAGCCACCTTGCAACTTACTTGTAGTGCTATTATCCCAAACAAACCAAAGCAGGCGTACTGCACAAAATTTCTACTGAGAATAAGGACACATCCTCCTGTAAAGTAAAGGCTTAGATTAGCATTTAGCAAAAAGTCTTTATTCGCAAGACCAAAGTCATGCACCTCTGTTAAAAACATGCATGAATGTTAACAAACACAAACATTATGAGCCTCCCACCTTGATGTCTATAAAAGTGGGTTTCTAAGCTTCACTCCCTTGTTTTAAAGCCCTGTAAGCTGCTTGGAGGTGTCATGTGCTTAAATGCTGACTCAGTGTATTCATCTCCTCCCCCTTTGTGGGCAGCGCTCCATGGTTCGACTCTTACCCAGCTGTCCTAATAGGTTGAGCAGGACAAAGCAAGTGGCCAGGAAGTAGCCGCAATTCCACGTGGCCTCGATGTAGTCCCTCTGCTCATACCACTGGAACCACATTCGGATGCCATCCTCCAGAAAGGTGCTGATCAGGCACAAGCGGGCCAGGTGGGGCAAGTACTGCTTTGTCACCCGAAGGAACTGGGATGGACAGAAGGGAGACAGAGGGACAGAGGGAATTAAAACCAGGCACGACAGTTTGGCAGCAAAAAAAGCTAAACATACTTAACTAAGCAGTATAAAGTCTGAGAAGTATAACTGGGCAGGGTACGAAGAGAAGCAGTGCATCATGTACGATTTACAGCACTGTAACAATCACAATGAGCTCTCAGAAATACCTCAGACAATAAAGCAAACCTGACAAACCTTCCATTTCAAAAAGTAATGGACCTTCTCATGAATGTGGACAAATAACCCACATTTCTCACTCAAAGGCAAGACAAGCATAATCAGCTCTGAAAATCAGTTCTGTCAAAATATTGTTTTCATGGACAATCCACTCTGGCCACCAAGGCTCCTGCTACACTGTCCATCTGAGGTGCATTTGGAGGTCACACTGAAGGCTTACAGTCAGGCATGTTCTTAAATGTGAAGGTTTCACAGGACGAAGCATTGTGCCAAATTTGTACAGAGAAGTCTGCCTTCAAAACAAAGGCAGACAGACGTTTTCTAATGCATAACAATTACAAAGCCAGTAAAACTGAAAGAACCTTAAAAATGTTAAACCTCAAAAGTCTTAAAAAAGAAAAAAAAAAAGTCAGAACAGTTCATTTGCAGTTACAGTACAGAGAAACTGCAAAGTACCAAATTTGCACCAAAACAGTAACATGGCTGCTGCTGTTAAACGAAATATCCTCCTGCTTCCTGGAACAGTCCAACAATGTACTGCCCTGCAGAGGCCTAGCCACTGGTATCCATTCACATGGCATGCAATGATGTTCAATAACATTTCACCATTATCAATTAACTAATACCATTTAGAGGCCTTGGAAAAACAATTACTAAAATACACAGTGCTAGTTACCCTTGATATTCATCTTACTAGACTCCTAAAACATTAAGCTAAATATTAGCAAATTTCAACAAGCTGTAACCAGAAAAAAAGACTTCAAAATTATTCTTTTAGGTTACTGGTAATATAAAAATACGACATGCAGACACATACGCATACACACACATTAACCTACTAAGCATGAAACAAACTGATTCGACGCACCAAATGAGTAAAAACGCATAACAACTAAAAACTTAAACTAAGATGTTAACCAAATATACTTGTTCATAGAACACCACTGTATAATTCCAGATAATGTTGATATATCCCTTTAAAAGGCAGACTGTTGCAGGCCAAAACATGATGTTACCTTTTTGACTACTGATGAACAAATTCCAGATGACACTAATTTCTGTTTTACGAATAACACTCAATCACGTCAATTCCATGTGTAAAGAACAGCAGTCCAGTCACAAAAGGGACACAGAAATACTGCAAGACACACCTTTACATGTCAGTGTATTGCTTGTGTGTGTTTTACCAATGATCTCCACTCTCCATCCTATCTATACGAAAGGTGTATGAAAGTGCTGATACCCATAAGAGACTGAGTCTAACTTGGTGATACAAACAATTGTTAAAACAGCTAAGGCTGCTTGTTGTGGCAGAGGGGCACCATGGCTGAGTGAGTAACACTGGGATACAACAATTCTGAATCATAGGTAATTCCACAGACAGAAAAATACAGAATGTACCATTTTTACATACAAAGCACTAAACCTTAATGAAAAAATTGCTAAATAATGGAAAAAAAAAAAAAACACAGCAGCTATACATAGAGGCTGAAATTAAAATATTTCTGATGCAAGAAAAGGTACTGTGCATGATTATGAAGACAAATTAACATATTTTAAATACAAACATACATTTTAAATAAAAATAAATAAATATAACAAACATTCAAAGCCCAAAATTATCATCTTAAACTGTCTGCAGTGATTAAAAATAAAAATGGATTAAAATCTCAAGTCTACTAAAATATGCAACACCTTAACTACACGAACAGCACTTTACAACCTTTAAGTCAAACGTAGTCTACAAAAGGCAGCAAGCGTTTCTGAGCATCGCCTACAGCATACAAGATTAACATACTCCTACATTCTGATAAAAAGTGCTTTTCATAGTTTTCAGAACTCCTTATTTCTGGTATTTTTTGTAATGAGATAACGCAACTTCATTTCTAAGGGGGGGGGGAACAACAAATAGCCTAAATAAACAACGGAATTAAGAAACAGTGATAAAATATGAACTGTAGACTAAAGGTAATTTTAACAATTACCTCGTCACTGTGTGTCTACACAGATTGGGTATGACAATCTAAATCTCAAAATACTTGGGCCACAACAAATCAGACAATCAGTTTTTCCTAGAAAGTAATCCTTAAAAGAAAATTTTTTTTTTTTTTTTTTAATTTCAGATGATCTAGTTAAAATTCAGGCCTATCCAGCACACGTTTTCATTAAACACAAACAAGAAACTCATTGGCACAACACTTGTAAGCAATGGACATATTCTTCTCTGAACCCATTATAAACATAAAATTCCTCAATGCCTGAAAAAAGAAAAAACTAAGCCTATGTTTGGCACTTCCAGCCCTATCATGTCTAACGCAAGCTCAGAGTGTCTCCCTTAACCACACCCATAGAAACTGTCCACATCAGCAAAGCAACTCCAAAGTAGCCAATCGCAGATCAACAAGTACGTTGAGTACTACTAGCGTGTGAGCAAAGGGCCAATCACACGTCTAGTGTGCATGACTCTAAGAACAGAACAGCCCCAATGCTCTTCTGGTACACAGATTTAATCATTATTGTCCCTGCAGTTTCAAATGCGATTTACTTGCATAAGACTGGTTAAACAGAAAATATTAATTAGCGGCTAAGGTGCATCTTTCCATGTCTTAGTAACAACACAATCCTTTTAAATGCCTGAAAGTCCAACAGGTGGCCATGAGGAAAAACCCACGTTTTAAACTAGGCATGTTAACCAGGTCAGTACCGACCAAAGAGTTGTGTAATAATGTGAACTCAACATCGCTCCAATCTGCTATGCAACCTACAGTATAAAACATACAGAAGGGACCGAAATATGCAAGATTTAATTTCCCTAACAACGTTTATAACTTAGACATTCATATTACCTTAATAGCGCACACAACCATTTCTAAGAAACCACTTCAATCTTCTTGTACGTTTATAGTAAATGGCAACTTCAAAATTGTGGAGTATTTCAGTTTATACCCTAGGTTTATAACTTCAACTTGACACAGGCAAAGAGCATCTACACAACAGTCCATTATTCCAACAATTGCAATTATAACTAAAGGGATTTATAAAAGGTAAAACGTACCACGTAATTCAATACAGATGTTCCCTGGCTCTCTCCTATTTAACATTTTGAACATAAAATATTTACAATTACAGATCTAGCCTTTCCAAACCAAATACGAGCAGAACCGTGCTGAAGCAAAAGGCAGAATTAAGTTCGATGCCGGCCGAGCTGTCAAACGTGAAGCTACACGAGCTTTACCGTCTCCAGGGAAGATGTGCCTCTTAAAAATACGTGCGACAACCTTGAGTACGTTCAAAATGATTAAATTATTATTAATGTTGGAACGTACTCATAGATATATTTCTAGAACTCGTCCAAAGACACCGCAGTGATTACTATACAAAGTACTGTTATACATAACGTGGTAAGATCATTATTCACAGAGAGCTGAGTTGGTGTATATTCGAATTAAATCCACGATGCATGTTGGCCCATTAAAAAAGCAACTCCGTACAGTTAAGAGACCCAGTCGTTTTCAACACCTAAATAACTACAATGGAGCAACTATGTGCAGATGTTCGCTTTTCTGATTCTTGTCTAATAACGGGTCAAGCATCTAGCGGTTTTTCCAATGCAATGGCTAAAACTCTGGACAACACACAGTCTACAACAACTTTTATATCTCAGAATGAGCCAAATAACCCGTTAATCATTTTATTCTACGCTTAATTTACATTTTTTTTTTCAATTTCACTTTCAGTCATAGTGTCTAAAGGCCGTTCCGGGCCGGGCCGTTACCTGGTCCGCCACGTCTTCAGCGGTGCTCATTAGATCATTATGTCCCATCTCTCACAACGCAGCAAAAATATATATATATATATAAATATACAATCTTGCAAATGTCTCGTAGTCACAGTGCACTATATCTCCTCGCGGCCTGAGGTCCGTTTCAGTGTACACTTCCTCTGTCACTGGCTCTGCCTTTAGAGAGAACAGCCGCCTCCACCCCACAATGCTCCGCGGTGCGTCTGTACGCTAGCGCCCCCTGCAGGGTGCAGCAGCTGTGACATGCCACGTATGCTGATCGGTAATGAGGCCGACTTACTTGTGGTAACAGGTGGGTACCAGTGACGCTTTCTGACCCCACCCCTTCTGCATTTACAGCCGCTTGTAAAAAGCGCTCAAAACTGTAAATTTATGTACTCTTTACAATGTTTTCTTTATGAACATTCTTGTTAATGTCTCAATACTTATTTTTTGCCTTTTCTCCCTTAATCTTGATATTGTTTGTTCTGTTTCTTTTATTCAGTAAACCATTATATATCTCACACACACACACACACACACACACACACACACACACACACACACACACACACACACACACACACACACACACAGATTTTTACTATTATGTGTATATTGCTAATCGTTGAGAGCTGCTGAAACGGCATTTTCGTTGTTTTTAAAACAATGACAATAAAGTTCTATTCTATTCTATTCTCTTCTATTCTATTCTATTCTATTCTATTCTATTCTATTCTATTCTCTTCTATTGTGAATGCAGATAGCGTCCAACAACATACTATAATAGCAAGACACTATATGGAACCACTAAACTATTTGAAATCGAACCTGCAACCTGTCATTATGTTCAAGCATTTGCAAATGAAAAAAGAAAACTGCTTCAAACAAATAACTAAAAACATAACTGAAGGAAATTAATAATGACAATTGTGTTCTTTTACTTACATCTGCCATGAATGTTGTCAAATCGAAATAAAGTTATTCAGATCTTTATCCACGTAATAAAAACAGACGATCTGCCGTAACTCCTTTACAGTATGCGAAGTCAGTCTGTAGATTCAGCAGCACATCGACATATGCACTTCAGGATCAGGTACCCTGACTAGACATATAAAATATAAAACAGAAGTAATAAAAACAATAAATAATACCACATATGAAACAATCTGTATATTAAAATGATTGCGCACTGAATTAAATTCCGACTAATTTCAGAAAAGGTAACCTTAACTGCAGAAAATACATTGTTATAAAAAAAAGCCTCTGCTGTTCTTTAGTTAGTGATGTCGATCGTTAAGGCTTTCTTATCGTCTCTACAACACTAAGAGCTGTAACAGCACATGCTACACCCTTATTTGTCATGTCTGCTTCTTAATCCAAGGAAACGGGAGGGGTGATTTAACAATACTAGAGATTTAGTTATTTTATCTATGTAGTGTGCGTGCTTTGTTTATAGGTGGCATCATATTTAATGTGTTGGGTGCCAACTTCCCAAATACTACTATGCAGTGCACGCACTGGACATTAAAACAGCTTCATTGAAAGCTTACTTTAAATTATTTACAGCTATCGAGCCACCGTAAAAGCAGAAAAAGTCAGAAAACCCAGTTTTCACATATCTATAAAACATTTTAATAAATTGCTTTTTGTTATGAAAATACGAAGTCAGCTCTCGTGATTACAACTAGAATAGAAGGTACCAGGAAATTTGCGGTAAGCGCTGTCGTGCAAATCCAACATTAATGTCGGCAGTACACAAATCTAAGCGTGTAGACCAGCATAGCCAGGATCAGGTTGGGTTGGAATCTGTTTTGGTTGGTTTTAGCCTGTAAATACAGGTACTGGACAAGATCTGTGTGATGCAACAGTACCACCTCATCCTAGTGCATTGGGAGAGAAAACAGACATCACACATCCAAAATGTTTAACCCCCTCACTTCTGTCCTGTTTCATACAGGCCAGATTTTATAATTATTTTACTTACCAACAAGATGACGTTTTATGTTTCTGACAGTGGCGATTCCACGGTGGATATATTTAGGCACTTTATACATTGTCCTCCCCACTTCTATAAGGTTTATCGCAATTAATAAATGGAACATTTTCCTAAAGGTCTGCATTTCACATGTATCCTAGTTATGCAGTTAAACTGGCAAGGAATATCATTTTGTTGTTGTTCAGTCGTTTAGTTGTGTCTGACTCTTCGTGACCCCATGGACCACAGCACACCAGGCCTTCCTGTGCTCTACTGTCTGCTGGAGTTTACTCAAACTCATGTCCACTGCGACGATGATGCTATCCAACCATCTCATCCTCTGCCAACCTCTTCTCCTACTGCCTTCAATCTTTCCCTGCATCAGGGTCTTTTCCAGTGAGTCCTCTCTTCGCATTAGGTGACCAAAGTATTTCAGTTTCAGTATCAATCCTTCCAATGAGCATTCAGAATTGATTTCCTTTAGTACTGACTGGTTTGACCTCCTTGCAGTCCAAGGCAATCTAAAGAGCCTTCTCCAGCACTACAGTTCAAAAGCATCAATTCTTTAGCACTCAGCCTTCCTTATGGTCCAACTCTCACAGCCATACATTACTACTGGGAAAACCATAGCTTTGACTATCTGGACCTTTGTCAGTAAGGTGATGCCTTTAAGGAATATCATACATGCAACTAAAAGGGAAATGTTCAAAACATTATCACTAGGTTGCTCTGATCTGCTGCGTTTCTACTGAAAGTACTTGATTTGAGTGATCGATTTTTCTACAACCTGTAGCTTTGAGAGCCATTTATTGATTTGCAAACTGATGTTCAGAACCAACTTACCCAACTGAGGAGCACAGGGGGCCTGGAGTTTAACCCAGACAGCACAGAGCACAAAGCACAGCAATAGCAGGCTGCAACAGTACAGGGACGTCAAACTGACCACAATTCTGAAAACCCACTCATTCTGAATTCTGTTCATCGATGGTAGGAACCTACACAAGCAAGGTGAGATGGGGCAAGACTCATGTACACACAGATGTATACTCATGAGTCTGGCAATATTAAGTACAGTTAGTCTCCAAAAACTGCTGGCAGCAGTAATAAATCATACTAATGCTTAATTTAAATCAACAAATAATTTAATATCTAAATCAAACAAAAAACCTTAAAAACATTCCAGGTGGTGAATATTGACATTAACACTTCTTCCCACTTATGCTGTTCAGCTGGGAGAAAAATAAGTATTTTAGTAAAACGGGGGGGAGGAGATGGAAGTTAATTATCCCTCATCTCCTATCATCATAAGCCTGTAAAGTTCTGTTGCTACTTGGTAATAGTACTGAACAGGTGACCATAAACACGGAACGGAACACATTGCACGTGCTAACTGTGCCTTATGGGGAATACGTGAAGATCTTACAAAGGTAATATAACCTTGTACAAACATTTCAACCAATTTTATACAAAATCTTGTGTTCTTCCAGATGAGAAAGCACAATGGAGTATTTTTGTCAGCGTGCTCACTGTGCCTGTACCCAACTCCAGCTCTTAAGAGTAAATGTCTAACAGGTACTGGAGGATAAACATGAATGGGTACATGATTTACTTTTATGGTAAATCAGTTGTAATATAAAGACCTTGAGGCTTAGCGATACAGCATCACTAAAAGGTCTTATCAACACAATGGGTACTGATGGGGTAACAGCCCCATTAAACACGTGCTTGTATTTTTCCCTCGGTTTATATTTTACATAATCATTTTATAACATCCCATTTACATATCTGATAAATCTAACTACAGTTATAAGGTACTTAGTAAACAGGTATTCTAAGATTAACATGGTACACTTGTGAATTTCAGGAGAATGCTGTCTATTCAATTTTGCAGTTATTCCATATTCTTTTCTTCACGTGTATTTTCTAAAACTTGGAAAGGGACTCTTATCAAACGGTCCAATGGTGTTCTCTTATCAAACCATGATTGGTTAAAATGAGAGGTCAGCAAAAAAAAATAATAATAAAGCAGTAAAGGGTGTGAAGATAATCATTTTTTTTTCCAATTTACATACAAAGAACCCAAAGAAAAGGAAACCCTTTAAAAGCAGACATTTTTACCATTACAAGTTGTCGCCATTTAATGTTTTAGGTAACATTCAGTACTTTCTGTAATAACACATTCTGTCCATTGATAAAATGTTTGGGCAGAGATTCTGTTAAGATGGAATATGCAGCCAGGAACAACAACACAGCAGTATACATACCAGGCTGTGGCTATCCACAAAACCATCATGGTGTGACAGTGCCACATGCCAACCACCCAGAATATGTAATACTTGAAATTTCCTGGACTTACATGCAGTGATTTTCTTTTCGCGTTACAGAAGGAATGCATGGTACCTTGACTAAGTTGCTGAGTAGCTTAATTTTTTTCCCCAAGTATCCACAAGAACCTGATGAAGATCCAAAAGAGCTCTTCATCCTAAAAACACTTTTCTTCAACAGATGTTGTACCGGTGTAGCTAGAATGAAATACTGAAGAAGTTTTGACAACCAGAACTGACTGTGGATGTGGTCCCTTCTTGTGGGACACTCAGTCACATGTTATTTTACCCTATGTCCTGAGGATATTTCCTCCCCACATTCTGAATTCCAAAAAACAGCTGAGGTGAACCAGATACAGGTTCTTACTGCAAAAATAAGACTCCAGGTTCAGACAGCAAGAGAACTAACATACCTTGTTACAGTATCTTAGCAGGACGGTGACCAGTCAAAAACTGCCACTTTGCTTGACTGCAGCTACATTCTAAAATTCAGTGAATGCACCAATTAGAGAACACGTCTTTCAGTGCCACTCAGAACTATGGAAGGGGAACTTGCCACCCATCTACAAAACACTGTAGATCTCACTATGTAAATGAGCTGTAACCTGCACAAAACACACCTCCATGCCAAACAAAACAATCTCCCCCCTCTCCCCATGCATTACAATGCTTTTCCTCTTCACACCTGAAGCTTCAGTCATGCAATTAAACCATCACATTTTCTTCCTCTCTCTACCTTTCTTCTGAACCTCCTTACCACAAATGCATTAAAAGAGGCTATTCTTCTATTCCTCCTTGTATTAAAACTATGGTAAAAATAACAAAAAAACAAAAAATGACAAACAGATTCAACTGTTACACAGCTTTGCGGTTCTTATGATTGATAGCTGATGGGCAAGATGGAGAGAGAACGCAACATCCTCTCTCCATAACCCATTAAAAATGCCCTCCACTAATGCCAGTGGAAATGTGCTCACGGCCTCTGACTTAGCGTCTTCGAGTGGTCCTGGTGGACTTTCGCCTAGAAGCTGCCTGCTTGCGTCCCGTTGCTGGCCTCTCATCAGCTGCAGAATGAGCGTCCCCTGTCTCCTCCTCCTGCTCTCCCATGGCTGACATCCCCTCACCATCCAGCTCGTGACAGCTGGGAGGGGCCTGGTTTACATCCTCCCCCCCTCCATCCGGTCCCAGCAGGGAGAAGGCCTCGAGGCGCAGGCTGCTCAGAGGAAACGCTTCTTCCCCTGGACTCCTGGCTTCGTCCACAGGCTGATCCTCCAACCTCTTGGGTGGTTCGAGGCAAGCAACCCCTGCTGCCTCGTCACTGGAGCAGGACCTCAGTGAGCTCTGTCTGGCAACAGAGGGGTTTAGCAGAACACAGTCCGAGTGCGATGACAGGCTCTGGCCAGTACCCTCCAGATTCTCGGCCACGTCGTTATGAACGGGTACGTGGCTCGCTAACGCTATCAGGTCAGAGGTAACGGTGCTGGAGCACGAAGGCATACACTGAGCTGCCTGAACTCTATCCTTATCCTTTGTGTTTCTTGTGCTTTCCGCTTGCTCTTTATGTTCATCATTTGCGTCTGGTTCAACAGTATCCTCAGAGACACCGTCATCCTGGTTTCTTAAGGCTCTGTATTTCTGTTTGTAAGAACAAAAAAAAGGAAATTATTTGAGAAGTGTAGATCGACATTAGAAGAACACTGGAATCTACCAACTTTATTCATACCATTTATACCAAACATTTAAAATACAGTAGCAGAAGTCTGTAAACCTTCAGCTTCATAAAGTCTCATGAGTTTGGAGAATACCATAGCAGTCTGCAGCAAATGCGAACGTTCCTGCATCGTGCGTTGTCAACACAAACTGCGCTTCGAGCCCTTGCTCCAAATTACTCCGAGCTCCTCCTCTTACCTTCAGGTTTTCAAAGTGCATGAGAGACTTGCAGTGCGACAGCCTGGCTGTGGACTCAAAGTGGTAGAACTTGTGACAAAGTCTGCAGAGGAAGCCAGCGACGGGGACGACGAAGCTGGAGCCTGACGGACACAGCGAGACCCCGGCGGGCCAATGAGAATGCAAGTCATGCGGAGGGGCAGGGGCATTTACAGATCAGCAGGGCCAACAGCGTTACTGCAAGTAACTCTGAACCCTCTGTCTGGCAGGAGACTCCACACAATACATTTTACCTTTTAATGAGACCTTTCTGAATTCACATTCCAAAGGTACCAAAACTCAGTATTTATACAAACCAAACTGAATTAAATGCTGATTTACATGCTTCAATTGCCATGTTATTTTGCCTCAGATTATCAATACATTAAAATGCAGTTGGCATTCTTCCTTATCACTGCTGAGAATGCTTTCCCTTATTAACCTAAGGCTCAGCAACACAGTCTGTTCCTCATCAAATTAAGAACTGGATACTGACTGAAGCTAAAGAGCAGTTGATGGTTTGACCACGTTGCGTCACAATGCTCACCGTACTGTGTGTCCGAATCATACTGCTCATCATCCATCATGTCTTCCAGAGCAACTTCCTTTTGAGTTTCCTCCACCTGCCACAGTAGAATGATTAAGTCTTGGGTACAAATAGTCATGAATAGGTTTTTATAAAAAAAAAAAAAAAAAAATCACGTGGTGCTCTGACCTGTAAGTGCGAACGGTCTTCAGGCTCATCTTCCCCATCCTCCTCTTCCTCATTAGGCTCTTCCTCGTAATCTGCCTCGCCCTCAAAGCAGCCCACTGCATCCACAGTGATGAGCTCCTCCAGAATCTCTGGGCCACATTCTTCCTGCAGCTGCAAGGTCACAAAGGTCGAACAGGAAAAGAGCCATTGAATCAATTTAGAAAAAACAGCTCAGTGAAAATAAATCAGAAATAGAATAATCGTTTAAGAAAAAGGTGCCTCTTACAGTCGCTGTTCATCTGGCAACAACTACAGGGGTTTCATCACACTGACCTCCTCCACTTTCTGTTTGTGCTCGGGGGATTTCATGTGCTCCACAAATTTTCGGGGTGTTCTGAAGTGCCGTCTGCACACCGTGCAGAAGGGCCGCGATGAGTGCTTCGACAGCTAGGTGTAGCAGTTGGAGAAAAGGTGCGAAAACCATTAAGACTTCCACACACACACACACACACACACACAAAATATTAACGACGTTTCCAAACATCCGCTATGCAGTCATGACTCCAGAGCTTCTCAGCATCCCCCAGCCCCTCATTCTCCGCACCCAAACCGAGCTCCACCCCACTTGGTGCCCGCACCTTGTGCTCCTTGGTCCTGCGGTGCTCGATGAGGTCACCGGAGAAGTGCGTCTGACAGGTGGCACACCATCGCTGCAAACTGAGCCTCCGGTCACTGGATCGCACCATGGAGCAACGTAAGGCAGACAGACATGCAACCTGCTGTGAACTCCACCCCCCCTCAAAACGAAGCACCCCACAATATCCCAGCAGCCTTAGGCTGTCTTTCTGTACGTTAGGCCTCAAAACTGTACAGTGTAAATACTCACAAATGGCAGAAGTGGGTCAAAAAACCTGTTCATAAACTCTACGAAATTTAAGGCACGTGATATCGTAAGTGACACCACGATGGGAGGAAGGAATCCTGGGGGAAAAGGCCTAAATGTAGGCCGGAAATGAGTATAAAAGCTGGTGATGCGTGTGTGTGTGACCTCACCCGTCCCTGCGCGCGCTCTGCAGCGACTCCTGCACGCGGGGCAGCAGCGTCACCAGGCAGGCATTGCTCATGTGCTGGATCTCCATCATGCGCTGCTGGTGCGCCAGACCGTTCATATGCTTCTGGAAGTTCTGTTTGGCACAAGAGAAGAGGTGTCACGTTCAGTACACGGACATGCCGGCTGCAGAGCCACCAGGAGCTTCACGGTACCTGCTGGTTGTGGCAGGTGATGTTGCAGATGTAGCAGAAGAACTTGCTGGTGCCCTCCCTTCTGGTGTCCTTGCCCTCGCTGTGACCAATGCCAGAGGTGCCCGTGGACCCAGGAATCTCCTCCAGCCCCGTGCTGAAGGCGCGCCTCTCGTCACTCTGCTGGATGGTGACCTTCAGTGAAGTCCCCACTCCTAACACCTGTCCCAGTGCAGGAGTGTTGGGTTTGGAATACACAGTAAGTACAAATCCTACACCAGTGGTTTTGAGGCTGCACTTTTGACTACACGACTCTTTAGCATCCCACTGGCCCCTTTCTGACCTCAGTCGCTCTGCTCTCTTCCACAAACTCCACAGCCTCCAGTCCAGCAGTGCTACCTCCCTCTTCCAGCAGGGGGCAGTCTGTTCAGTCCAAGAGCAAGCAAAACCAGAAAACGCTGAAAATGATCTTTTCAGGATGGACACACACACACACACACACACACACACACACACACACACACACACACACACAAATACCAGCAGGCTCTGTATCTTCTTCTAGGGCTTCATAATTTGACCTCAGGTCACTGTCCCTTTCTGGATTCTGTTCTACTTCAGTCTCTGGCCTACGAGGAAAAAAAAAAAAAAAAAAAGTGAAACTCGATTCCGAAAAACACTTTAAATAATCTATTTGAATTTTAACTACATTTCTGTGTCAACATAAAACAGGAAATGCAGGTGATAACAGGTTTGTATAATAAAAATTCCCCCAGGGGCCTGAAATGCTTGTATGGTTGCAGTATACCCTTCAGTCCTGGGTTTTTTGGAAGCTGGTTCCCCCTGCTGCTCTTCCAGTGGCTGGCCATGTCCATCCAGAGCCTCCACGGCCTGCTCTGTGGGAATGAAAGTATAAATCCAGTATGTGCTTTTACAAGCATTATGTGCAATCAAGTGAACATGAGGCTTATTTTATGACTTGAAGAAATATGTGATTTATCTGGAAAGTTCTCGTTTCTGAGGCATCTGGTTCCAGAGAACAAATGTCATGAAAATTATAATAAGTTTACTCTATTAAGATAATATTAGAATAATAAACAATTAAACAATTAATTACAGTGTTTTGTCCATTTGTCTCTTGTTCTCTGATTTTTAATGGCAAGTAACTGAAATGAAAGGGAACAAGCCCATTCTCCCCCGCTGGTTGGTGTCAGTGTTACTGTTGCCCACACTGAACCCCTCACACAGATTACTCCATGCCCCTTAAAACACACCCGCTGCCCCGCTGTCCTCCTCATACAATGTGCTTCCCTTTTTTGACTAAGTATGTGTCTTCCCTACATGCTATTAAACTGTAACCCTCCATTAACCCAATTGGACAGACACATCTGGAGAAGGGACAGCCTGCAGTCGTGATGCTGGGACAGACACATCTGGAGAAGGGACAGCCTGCAGTCGTAATGCTGGGACAGACACATCTGGAGACGGGACAGCCTGCAGTCGTGTTGCTGGGACAGACGCATCTGGAGATGGGACAGCCTGCAGACGTGATGCTGGGACAGACACATCTGGAGACGGGCCAGCCTGCAGTCGTGATGCTGGGACAGACACATCTGGAGACGGGACAGCCTGCAGTCATGATGCTGGACCACAGCTCAGCTCTGTACCTGTGCTAAGGGCCTTCTCACTAGTTTGTCCCTCTCCGCCACTTCCTCCAGGCTGGGCATCAGCACTGTCTGGCGCTCTGTGCTCATTCTCACGTTTCCTCTCTGGAAGTCGTGTGGCAAAATCCTACACAGGTGATTAAAACCAGTTTTCAACCAGCAATTAGCTGTTAATCCAAATTAAGGAGCAAGTTGTCACTGCCATGCGGTGTACTTCCACACTTGTGGGACAAATTGCGAGTAAATCTAAAATTTACCATTTCTGCTGCAGACATTACCTCTTCTTTGGATAAATATTAAAAAAATAATCTGAGTTTTTGCAGATTGCCTGTTTGGACAAGCTAAGAAGAATAACTCTTTAAACACGTGTACCTTGTTGAAATAGCGCGCCTGTGGGTGGTAGTGTCGGGGGGGGAACCCCATGTGAGGTGTCTTGATTGCCACGCCCATAGGAACAGGTCCCAGGAGCGAAGGCCTTGCCCCAGCCGGAAAGAACTGTGTGAACTGCTGGCCCCCCACTGCAAACCCCCGAAGGTTGCCTGTAAAGGTCGAAGAAAGACCAATTACATGAAAAACTGCATCCAAACATACGCAAGCGAACAATTAGATGCTTTCAACACAGTTTAATGGAGTCGCTCCACTGAACAGCTTCAGGTCAACTGGTGGCAAACGGCGACAGTTACCTTGCATCTGTTGCATCAGCAGGGCACCTTGCAGCATTGGGTTGGCAGCAATGATGGTCGCCGGCGTGGGAGAGCAGAGGTTAACCATGCGAGGAGGTGGCGGAGCAGGAGGCGGCGCTGCTGCAGCAGCTGCCAGAGGCCTGTGGAGCAGCAAAGAGGGGCACACAACTCAAACCACATCATCCATCCACTCTCAATAATGACGTTCTCTCGCGCCAAACAGCCATTCGGTTTTAAAAACAAACCAGCACGTATGGTGACCTTGTCATAGAACCAAGGCATGTGATACACACCCACAGAGAGTGTGCTTACTAACATTGTGTGTTGACATTCAGTTTCATACTGATGCATCTTTTCCTATAAAGCGACTTTCGCCACAGCATAAAGAGCAACGCCAACATCCATGATTTTAGTTGTACACTAATGGCACACAAGCTGCTGTCAAATTGGATTATCCAGCTAAAAATGAAACAACCTTAGACAATAAGCGTTTTCTGACGGTTTGCAAAATGTGGTACTCCATAACTTTTGGCTAAGTGAAATAACCTAACCATCATTTAAATATAAACTGTAAACTATTACCCTTTCAGTTAACAAAAATCTATATTTTGTTCTATTGTGTAATAAAACAACAACTTTAGATAAATTTGACATTCCATGTTGTACATCACGGTAGATCCATTTAATAAACACTGGCCATTTCTGGCTTTTGAACACGTCTTCATATTCAGCACAATGCTGTCAGATGAAAAACATTATGTACTTAACAGCTCTATTTAAAGTATAATTTATTTTTTTGTTTTATTAATCCCTTATTAGTCCCATAATGGGGAAATACATTCTCTCCATTTACCCCATCCCCTGAAGGGAGCAGTAGGGGGCCAGGCACATGCAGCATCCATAATGGTGTCTAGTTTCACCAGAAAAGGATGTTTCAGAGTGATGCATTTCCAATGAAAATTGCATTAGTTTTAATGTACGACAAATGATTTCCATCTCAGTAAATCGAAACCAAGTTCTTCGCTGGACGACTAGGAAACGTTAACACGTGGATCACTATATCGAGTGCCTTATGGACACCAAGTCTTCTTTGCATCACTGGACCCAGAATTAAATGCCTGTAATCTCTGCTCTTACCGGCCTCCTTGGTGGGGGTGATGTGTGATGTGGTGTGATGACGGGGGTGGTGGGGGTGGTGGAGGCGGGGGCGGTGGAGGCTGGTGCTGGAATAGCTGCTGAAGCTGCCGCAGATGTTGGTGAAACTGCTGCTGCTGGTGATGGTGGTGGTTGAACATCTTGTCGCGTACTCCGCTGTCGTTTTTCAGTGGAAAATGTCCCCCTGGATGAACGTAGGAAAAACAAGCGTTAGCTTGTTAATCCGTAACTATAAACCTCTTAAAATTCATAATACTCACGACCACAAACACCTTCCGCTCAGAAATACTAACTATTGATGGGATCAGCCATTAAAAACAATTTCACAAAAAAAAAAAAATTAAAAAAACTTTTAACAATGGTGTACATTTCGCAAGTGGTGAGCGCAAATTGATAAAATAATGAACTACAAAACAAGCAAATAAACTTGTTTATACTCTTCGTAACATCTTATCGTTGCACCAGTTAGCTGACTAAACTGCAACCCATGGCATAATCGCGCATGCAATAATCAAGCAAACAACCATCAGTGTGCAGATGTTTTGCACATCTGTCGTTACTACAGCTGTTAATAAATGTGGATCAACAGTTATAACTGCACAGCCCTCAAACCAAAAATAAGTAACTAGTTCTGCGTTGTGGCTATAGCTAATCAGCTACTGGTAGCATTTATCATAGCAACAGAGCAGCACTTCAGTAGCATTGCTACTTTAATATAACGCTTTATTAGATTTAGTGCCAGTGAAACCCTCCTATAAACTCTATTCCAAAATACTGTTCAAAGTAGAATAACAGTGCTATTTTTTATTAACCTGCTCTGATGCCACTCTGCGTTTCGTCGAAATATTTACAATGAACAGTCGACGACAGTCTCTCCAAGGCGCTACCATTCTCCCCTGCATCACAAACGCTGATTTTAGTTTAAGTTGTTCGCATGTTTCCCTCGTGTGGTTAGGAGGCTGAAGTGCATGTATTTAAATACGGTACATAATCTGTGCGTTGAGTACTCCACAGCGTAAAGTCACCCTCCTAACATAAATTCATTATACTGAACATTAAATACCTGAATTAAAGGAGTATACAGTACGTGGCAATTATATATAGATATAGTACAGAAACGTCTGTACTTATATATTTATATGTACTGTCTTTGAATACATACGTGTATATTTAATTAATTAATTAATTAATTTATTTATTATTTTATTTTTGCTAATTTTGTAAACCAGTTATGCATAACGGGATATAGCCTTTATCAAATTTAAACACGACACCGGAAACCTGTTTGCTGGCTTGGTGTTAATTCAGGACCATGGACAGAAATTTAAAGTAATGAAGTTAATTACGTAAGAACTGGGATAGAATGTCGGACAGTAGATGGGTCGTTGTTGAGCGCCCTGGGACATGTATATAGCTTTTTCACACATGCGCACGCACAGACACAAATTTTGTGTGTGTGTGTGTGTGTGTGTGTATGTGTGCGTGAGAGAGAGAGAGAGAGAGAGAGAGAGAGAGAGAGAGAGAGAGCGAAAGAGAGTGAGTGTGTGTGTGTATATGTTGTTTGTTTATTTATTTATTTATAACTTTTTTGCAGTTGACAACACAGGTTGGGAAAATTAGGTACAAGGTCCTAAATACATTGAATACTGCGGTCACAGGGGTCCAAATCAGTGCTGGTACCGCTTCGTGATAAGCACCGGCCCACTTCATGCGCGACTAAGAAGCACGGCGCAAAAAATACACCCCCCAGCATTCCGTGAATTGTAGGTAGGCGTTTGCGCATTGCGAAAGCGCGACACCCAGTGGTTATCTGATATTCAATCATTTTTCCTTTACCCAAACAGTACTATAAATCACAGCTTCTCGTATTCGTAGACGGTATAGCGGCAGAGGCAGTTGAGTCAGCTAACAAAATCAAATCATCAGTACGTAAACGCTGAGGATGGTGAACGAAGGTGACTCCCTTCGTGAAATAGAAGGTGCCGTGTCAGATAGCATTTAACTCACAATAATAGCTGTGCACAGGAGAAAAAAAGGGGTATAAGGCTCTCTGCAAGGGCTGTCCCCTGTCCTTATTTCGTTACGTTGTGAGAACGGTAACACTTTTCAGAAAAAATGGGCAACCGGGGAATGGAGGATCTGATTCCGCTGGTAAATAGACTACAGGATGCATTTGGTGCCATCGGACAAAATGCCAATCTGGATCTTCCACAGATCGCTGTGGTCGGCGGTCAGAGCGCTGGTAAAAGCTCGGTGCTGGATAACTTCGTTGGGTAGTGAGTTTTTTTTTTTTTTTTTTTTTTTATAAACATATACGTTCAATGTAATAATTGTATTTCATTTTGAATTTAGACGTATTCAAGCATACTGCTATACTCTCATTCTGAAAGCATACATCTGCAGACATGTATTCTTAAATACAAACAATAGTAGTGTATATTGCTATATTTGTGAATACATCATCCTTCTTATTATCGAAAAATTATGTGTGGGGTGGGGGCAAAATAGATATCATAAATCATCATTTTCATTAATATGATACATTTGTCAATTATTGATTGATACAGGGGCACGTTTAAAATCCAAATGCTGAGAACAGTAGAATAATGACAAGGTGATGTTGAAGAGTTTCTGCACGTTTTCATACCCGGCGGTTTTGTTTCAGGGATTCCGCAATCCGTTCACTGACGTACAATAAACGCTCCGACACCCAGGATTATGTGCATTGTTAAGGGCAAGAGCTAATCGAAAATGTTATTGTAGTGTTTTGATAATTGTGTCATCGACGAATTAGGAGTGTTTACGTGCGTTGTGGAAAAAGGAAGGTTGTGATATAGCGCTATTTAACAGTAAACCCGCACGAATGGCGTTCTGCATAGCATCCCAAGATCAAAAAATGTGCCTGGTTATGGAAACAGCTAAAATTAAGTTAATTTAAATTATGCACTATGGGCAAAGTGGGAA
>JABJVR010000035.1:7108179-7119049 GCA_025773905.1 Chitala chitala
GCTCTGGGATGGGCTCCAGGTTTCCCCGCGACCCTCACCAGGAATAAGCGGTTAAGATAATGGATGGATGGATAATAATAATATTGAAATTTTTTTAGGTATTCACTGCCTTATCATGATTTCAAGTCATAACTGTGACTGCATACAGTTGTATTAATGTTTGTGTAATGTATGTAATCTGTGTTTACATTTGTAAGAGAGATTGCTTGTTGGTGAAATGTCTTTTACTGAAGTTAATATGTTCTGTTATTTTCACATTAAACATATTCAGTTATTTTACCTTTACAGCTCATTATTGACATATATTTTAAAATTCAGATTTTCATCGGATTTAGGCAATGATACTGCATTTTTTAATTTTCCTAATTTATTACATGAAGTAGTTACATATCTTTAGTCATTTATAGTTATATACACGTGTTTGAGTTTGATAATTTATTCTACCCAGTGGTGGGTTGGCACCCCACCCATGGTGTCCCCTGCCCTGCGCCCTGTGCCTCTTGGGAGGGGCTCCAGGCTTCCCCCGACCCTGAATTGAATAAGATGCTATAGAGATTGGATGAATGGATGGATGGTTGGATGGATGGAATCTATTTTATCCGTGAACTATAGAATTATTTAGGTCCATTTTATCTTATGATTGTTGTTATATGAATGTAGAGAATTTACGCCCAGTTTTGGGTAATGCTTTCTAAGGATTTTTAAGAAAGTGTGAAATATATGAAACTACTGCCTGCAGGGTACATAATGTACTCAAAATCTTAATTTTAGTTCAAACACTGTTATGTGAATCAAATTGTATTCTGCTTAGACTGAAAGCAGCACCTCTATTTTTGCATATTAATAGTAGAAGTAGTAGTTTGTTTTAGAAATTTTAACTGTTTATTGGATTTATTTATGTTTTAGTCATGTTTTTGTATACTTTTAAATACATGCCTGGAAATCCATTAGGTAAAGTTTCAGTGTTATAGTGTCTTAATTTTTATTTTTATTAATTGTTACCAATTCAGTGATTTAATGTGTTTTTTCATCTAACCACCTGGTCTTTTTGACAAATTATATAAATACACTTTCTGATTAATCTAACAAATTATTGTATTTAAGCTTATAAAAACAGGCAATTGAAAAGCATTTGAACCTGGTTCTTAATCATTATGTTCTGGACTTGAATGCAGTTCATTTTAATGATCTGTGTTTCTTCCCTATGTGATGAATAAACAGTTTAGTAAGTGTTCAAGTTGACCCTAACGATAGCTACAGAGTACAATTAAATCCAAACCAACTTTGCTGGTTTCCATGCTTTGATGAACTGAAAATGTGCCTTACATGATTTATTATTTGTAGGTTTGACTACATTGTGTATCTGTTAGGACCAAGAACAATGGTTGCATGCTTCACCTACACAGAACAGGCTTGCTGAAGGCTCGCTCTGGCTTTCGAGGGTAGAAGGAGCAAAGGCGTCTCCTATAGAACGGCTGGTAGAAAAACATCACGATTGTGTCAATACCAGTAAATATAAAAAAAAAAATGCAAGAATAACACTGAATCCAGGAAGTATAGGAACTTGACACAATTATTGCAAACAAGAAAACCGCTAGTGGAAAATGTCTCCATTTATCTCTCCCAAACACTCCGTACAGGTAGATTTGCTGTTGGTCAGAGCAGCAGGTCTGTAAGAGGGCAGCACAATTCACAAAGCTGTCCTTATAGGGTCCCCGGGCCTGGAGTCTCCAAGCCCAGGAAGCCCGGCTCTCAGCCTGGAACACAAGCCATATTGTGTGCTGCCGACTCAGGATCTGGTGCCCCAATGGTGCAAACAGAGAGCCACTTGAGAGGATATGCTTGGACTGGTTGCCGTGCAGGGTGCAGCTGCAGAACAGCTTGTCTCTGTGTGATATGCAGCGCCTGGAGCTCTCTGCGCTGCCTCATTGTTGGTGCCTGAGAGGTGTTAACATGTGGACCAGGTGTGCGTTTACCCAGCTCAGTCTGCAAAAGTGTCTGTTCTTATCTAGGAAATAAGCAAGTTCACTTTTTATTGTTCAATTTTTTTTTATTGTTCACAGTTCAATTTTTATTGTATTTAATTACAAAAAGCCTAGTGTTTTTTAGCTTTTGTTGGTAAACCATCATAACAACATACATTTGGCCATGATACAAATATTGTGAATTAAACAAAATTGTAAAAACCTAGGAAAGTCCATAGGTGTGAGTCTAATAAGGGAGTATGAAGGATTTTTTTTCATTCTACTGGTACAAAAACATGGAATATTTTTTTAAGAGCATCAAGTTTCACAAGGATGATAAGAATACCTGCGAAAGTGCCATGTTACAACATATTTTACTGGTTGAAACGTAAAGTCCATTATATAGCAATACTGGATATTGGGAGAAAGAGGTTGACACATTAAGACTAATACAGCCTGTTTGCCTGTTGGAGAATACATACAATTGCAACAGCTGTTCATAGCACATTACAGCCCAGTCCTGTCAGGCTGAAGTGGAAATGTGGCTTGTCCCAGAGGTAATGATGAGCGAAGCATCTGATGGTTGCTGAGCAAACGGGTCCTGCTGACGTGTAAATGGTGAGCAGTGGGCAGATTATGCTGATGTCAAGTAGGACGCCTATGGGTCCAAAACGTTGCTGCAGTGTGATCGATAGCTGTCAGGAATTGTAATCTATCCTGAGATAAAAAATCAGGGAGCTGTTAAATTTACTCTGTGTCAGTTTTTTGAACGCTGCTAAATTTATTTTGTACTACATTGATGCACCACAGGGAACTGAGTTCTAGATCATCTACACTATGGAAAGCATTAAGATGATGGTACTCTGCTAAGCATCAGAGAGTGTCTTGTAGTCTCCCTGACGACAAGTCTCTCAGTGGGTTGGAGCTCAGGAGAAAGTGAGGCTGGTTCATTCAGGAATATCAAGACCCATATGGAATCCACGTGCCTGCAAGACAAAGAGCATAGAGAGTCAGTGACAAATTGTCGAAAAGGTGACAGAGCCTTAGCAACTGGTGTGAAGGGAAGAACGGAGGGCAAGGTTATATTCATGCACATTTTCAAAGATTTATAGGACTGGTCAAAAAGTTGTGACCCTAAACAGGCTGGTTTTTTGAATGACCACCTGAAATGGATAGTAATGTACCAGCTGGCTGAACTTGGATCTCAGAGAGCTGATGTGAGAGTAAGGGAGGAATGGAGTGGTTCTGTTGAGAAAACAATGCTGTACTACCTCTGTATAGACAGAATATTGGCTGGCCATTTATCATGCATTGGCCTGCAGGCAGGTCTTGCATGTACAATGCTTGACCCTGAGAAAACATGCTCTTTGTTTTTTCACCAAAGACAGCAGTACAGACACAACAGGAGATAAGCAGAAGAGCATCGATATGATGCCTCTCTCTTGTAACATCTCTTTGAGTTCCTACATTTTGTCCTGTCATGTTGTGATCAGAGGATGAATTAAGGATTGTTTTTTTTGCTTCCAGAGGGCCATAAATTATAAAGACTGCTTTAGAAATACTCTCTTCATTTAATTTTAGACACACCCTCTTTGAAATTAATTTCCTGCACATTTTTTCTGCATTTGACAGTAGTTTCTTTTCATGATGGACAGATAAAGTGGATAACATAAAATTATCAGCAGTTTGCTGGGTGTTTTTACGTAGTGCTCAATAACTAGACTTGTGTGAACTCAGAGGAAAATTAGTGTGGTTTAGGCAATTAACCGGGCTTTCATGTTCACTTTATACAGGTGCTTTGGGACAACACGGTGACCATACAGATGCAATGTCTCAGAATATGGAGCCTTAAAGCAGTTATACCTATGACCTGTAACCCCCTAGTTTAAATCTCTTTGGCTTATTGTTTGAAAGCAAGTTTATTTTGACTCCAACAGTCTACAGGCTGTAATTGCAGAATAAAAATAAATAATATAAAAATAGACTTTGCCTTTAGTGCCGCCCATAACAGCATAAAAGAGAGTGTTGCAATATATAACATTGCAGATGTCTGTGGGGACACGTGCTTCAGCTTGTGGTAATGAGGCCTGTTGATGTTCTTTGGACACACTGTACCTCGTCTGCTGTTAGTGTGTTCTGCAGTTACTGCAGGAACACCCCCTGCAAAGGCACCGCAGCCTCGGTCTGCTTACACACTCAGGCTGATCCAAAGGTACAGCGGCGATGCGCATTATGCTTTGTTACGCTGGCAAATGGTTGTTGCTTTCACTAGCATTGACAGGCACACGTATCGAGAAAACAGTTATTGATTTACGCTGTCATTTTTGAATGTGATGTAAAACAGGTTAACAGCATGTTTTATGAGTGTAGGACCACCATTAAAAATGTGCTCACACAAATACCCTCATGCTAATTACATTTCTCCCTAGAACGAGACAAGCATAATTATCTACAAGCTGCCAGCCTTATCTGCCCACGTGACCTGTTTCCATAGTAACCTCTCCTGCTCTATTATCGCTGGTTCTTTAGGTACCTATGGCAGAGAATGGCTGTGCGATGGCTTACGCCATACCATAACTAACTCTAATGCTCTTGGCCTTAACACTACAGTGTGTGTGTGTGTGTGCGCGCGTGTGTGCGCGTGTGCATATGTGTGTTTGCATTGCATTTGCAGTGGATTGTTTCAGATTTCATTGTTATTATATAACTTGTGTATTAACAGCATCGGTTCCAATCGATGTTCTATTTATTTATAATTTACTGCAGTCCTGTATAAGAAAATACAAGTAGCAGTGTAAATCAATAGCATTACAAGAACACTGCCCTTATATTGCCTTAGTTGTGAGTGTGTCATTTTTTAAGCAGTATACATGAAATGTGGGATATAATTTAATCATAAATAATATATGCTCTTAATGGTCTGTAACATCAAGCACCAGAGCTGTAGTCGGATAACGAAGTCGTCACAGTAGGAAGCAATGTGATTAAAATTATTAAAACCTAAAAAGAATCATTAAAGTGGCCTGGTGGCTCAATGGGTAGACCATGAGGTTGGGTTGTTGAAGTCTCCTGGTTCAAATCCTAGCTCATGTGCCAGGTGTGTCTATGAGCAAGATACTCAAAATGCTACCTCCCCAGGTGCTGTGTGTGGCTGCCCACTGCTTCCTCCTGAAGGAAGGGTTATATGCGGAGAACAAATTCCTTGTGTGTGGCACACATACTTGGCCATACAACCGATTCCCCTTTCCTTTACCTTAAACTCTTACCTTGCTTCCTTCTTGTTAATACTTCATTTCCCAGAATGCCACCATACAATGTGATTCTCTTGTAGCTTGCTGTCTGTTAGGGGTGTCCAAGTTCTGGATTGTTAGTCCTTGTATTCAGTTAAACAATGTTAAATTAATAACCAGATTAAGGACGTCCACTGTCTTCATCTCAGTCTACCATGATGTGTGTCTACAAGTCATATCCAGTAGACCTGAAACAACTCCTCAGCTTTAAAGTGAACAAACATTTGTATTGAATTAAAAATGTTTCAATAACAACCAGGTCAGGTTGACAGCATCTCTTTGATGCATGTCAGATCACTAACGAGTGCCTGTGAAATCCAGAGTGTGATATGCTTCACTCCCCAGTCACGATGATGTGTGCATACTTTGTCCTGCAGCCGTGAGCACCTTATCCTGTGTTTCTCACAGGGACTTCTTGCCCCGCGGCTCTGGCATTGTCACCCGCCGCCCACTGGTCCTACAGCTCATCAACTGCCCCACAGGTAAGCCCATTGTTGTGGCAGGTCTAGGTGCACGTGTGTAAATATCACAGTCAGAGGAACAACAGGATAGGAAAGTGTTTGTGTTTCCACTAAAATGCCAAGTGCATACACTGTGTCATAGTGAAGTGTGAATGGACAGCTCTCTGGGAACAGCTGCTGGGGTAACGTCAGCAGACACAGGAGGCAGTCTTAGTGCAGGTGGAACTGCAGATCCGCATGCAGCTTATTCACTAAGTACCGCATGTACACATGTGCACCTATGTGGGCTTTTGTTTTTTGTAGTGGACCATGCTGTGTGGATACAGTGCTTGCATCTGACAGCAGTTTGATTAATACCCAAGGGAAAGATTTTCATACATGATTTATTATTTAATATCTACTAATTGCCAAAAATTAACAGCCAAAACATTAATTTTTTTTGTTACATTGTTATTTTTTATTCCATTCCATCTTTATTCATTTATAAACTTTTCAGCAATTACAGGAATTAAACATATATTCAGATTACATTTAAATATACAGTACATTTTAACTTCTGAGTTGAGTGAACCCATGGCAGGTTTACTGATAAAGTAAGTTCCCTTCATTCTATTATTAGTGAAAATAGGTAATAAAATAAGTGGGTGTATGAATATATTTGATGTCCTCTATTTAGCTGAATGTTTTAAAAGCAACTGGAACCTGTGTTGGGTACTGATTAGTTAATTTAACTAATCAGTTAATTTAACATTTATGCTTTAAATCATTCCTTGACAAACACTACATGCTCAACATGGTTAAAAGATTATAAAGATCTTTACTAATGGCTTTGGTTTATTATGACATAAATGGTTATGACTAAGTAATTGACAGGTGATGTGATGAACTTTAGCAAACCCAGGGGTCATCAGCTGAATAAATAACCTCTCCAATGGCATGTGGAGAACCTCAGAGTCTGATGACAAAACAATATTCCTTTATGTAGCCTGTCATTAAATAGCCATTGATTCCAAAGAAATAATTAGTTTTATTATTTTTAATTCCATTGAAATAGTTGATCAGTACTGCCAGAAATTATGATTTTGAGTAACTGTTGGCATGACAACCTTGGGGTTTTTGGATGAAAATGTCAACATTTGCACTTAAAACTTATGCAAAAACTACTAAAATACGCAGTTCACAACTTTAAAACCACATGCCAATCAAGTGTGTACTGTACAGACAAGCGTAAACATGATGTAGAGGGCATGCCGAGTGATGCCAGTGCTGATTCGTCTCCCTTGCTTTGGTAACTGCGGAAATTAATGGAGACTGGGCAGAGTGCTTGTGGGAAACTGTAAAGTGGCGTAGATAATAATGAAGACGAATTTCGTGTTTACGTTTTACATTTATTCATTTAGCACACGCTTTTGTCCAAAACAACTTATGATGAGAAAGAGTCCACATGCATATTAAAATGGGGTTGACAGTTCTGGGAATCCAGCTAACATTAAGTGCTGTCCTATAGCCAAAAGTGCACGTGATTCAGTTTCGCAAGATTATGAATAATAAAACAAGCAACTTAACTGAAAACAAGATGATCGAATATAGCGAACCACAAAGTAAATATACATTTTTTTGTAGTGGGGAAAAATTTATGTTATATTTACAAGTGAGTAATTACAACCCACCAAAGTGTGTCTTTCAGAAAGTTGCTTTTAAATTGTCATAGAGAATGAGGATAAACAATGATGTAGTTGATATTTAACTAAGACAGTAGGCAAATTAAATTGACTGAATTGTTTGAAACAAAAACCTGCACCCGCTGGGGCCCTCCAGGACCATGGTTGACTACCTCTGGCCTACATAGCATCACCACACCATCTCAAGCCTCGTTGTTCACATGCCTCTAATCTTCACTTTCTTCACCCATTACCAGAATATGCCGAGTTTCTTCACTGCAAGGGGAAGAAGTTCACGGACTTTGATGAGGTCCGACAGGAGATAGAGGCTGAGACGGATCGTCTGACGGGGCAGAACAAGGGAATATCACCTGTGCCCATAAACCTGCGTGTCTACTCTCCTCACGGTACAGACAACCAAGTGGAGAGGTCTTCACACCCACCCACTAACATACCCCACGTTGGGGTGTTGATGGTTGTGCTCCTTGGATGTTCCTCTCCCTTTTTCAATCCCTCTATCTCTATGATCTCCTCTTCCTCTGTCATACTTCTTGCTCATTCTCCTACCCTTCACATTTGTTCCTTATCTGCCCATCATTGCCCAAATGGCCTTTCCTCCTCCGTATTACTTTGCCCCTTGTGTTCTTACTCCTCACACTCTCCTTCCACCTTCTCTGTCTCACTGCCTCCCATCCCAGTCCTGAACCTCACGCTGGTGGACCTGCCGGGGATGACCAAAGTGCCAGTGGGCGACCAACCGGCTGACATCGAGTACCAGATCCGGGACATGCTGATGCAATTCATTACCAAGGAGAACTGCCTGCTCCTGGCTGTGTCCCCTGCCAATTCTGACCTGGCCAATTCAGATGCCCTCAAAATAGCCAAAGAAGTTGACCCACAAGGTGTGTAGGGTCATGTCCATTTGCATGTCCATAAGCACGTTTCAGAAAAAGTGGAAGCAGGAATTTAAGCTTAACACTGGAATAGAACTGAATATTTTTCTCTGGAAATTATAGGATGTTGAGTTGAATATAACGATTTATAATACATTCAGTGTAACGAAAAATAGATAGGGTCACATATACAAGGATGGAAAGAAAATTTATTTATGAGAAATACTGATTTGAAGGAACAAGTAATTGGAGTAAAAAACATTTTATGTGGTATTATATGCAAGCCTTTTTTGGTGTGTGATGGCGTGATTTCTGTGAAATCATGTTTGTGAGCAGGCCTAAGAACCATTGGTGTGATCACCAAACTGGACCTGATGGATGAAGGCACAGATGCCAGAGACATCCTGGAGAACAAGCTTCTGCCACTGCGACGAGGTGAAGCCCAATACTGCACAGTAAACACAGGAATAACTACTGGCCAGTCATACGTGTGCCCACACAACGAAAGCACTCACGTGGTTGGAGTTGTAAAGTGTGTTGTTCAGAATTCACCAAATATCCCTTCTCTTTTTTCAGGCCTGTAGCACATGTGGTCAAACATGGAAATGTGACTAGGTCGTCTAGGTGCCTGTGATGGCTGAGACATAATAACTTACTGGGTTTGTTACATGAGTTTTTCCTCACCACCACACTCATCCATAAATACTGCCCTCTAGTGGCAAGATTTGCAGTGAACATTAAGATATCTGCATTCAAACTTGAGTATAGAAATACAATACAAATGGAGACGTTAGTATTGCATTGAGGGAAAAAAAAAAACATGTTGGTTTCCCAATGTATTGCTGAGCTCAACAATTAAATATATTTTTGAGAAAAACTGTAAGAAAATCTGCTGACGTGCTTTTTCCTTAACCAGTTTAGGATTGGTTTACAGCCCAGAATAATGTTGTCATTGGAGTTTTCAGTTTTTTCCTTTTAAAAATATATTTGGCTTACATCTCCTCCTACTTCTGACTTACGTATGATCGCCAGTCAACCTCTTCTGAGACAAACATGATTGAAATTGTTATGAGCAGATAGGCTGAAACATTGCAAAGTGAAAACTGTGTACCTTAGAGTACCATCCTGGCCAATACTTTAACTGATTGTTCCTAAAAATACCATCATTTTCTTGTGTCACTGTAAAGTATTTATGCCATTTTGATGTTGTAGCCATTTTACTACTGCAGTACAAGTATTTTTTAGAACCTCAATTTTCTGCCATTTGTGTGTGTGTGTGTGTGTGTGTGTGTGTGTCCTGTGATAAACTGGCACCTTATCCAGGGCTTACCCTAACTTGTACCCTTTTCTGACTGGGATTGACTCCAGGCCACCTGCGATCCTGTCCAGGATGAACTGATGGAAAATGAGTGAAGAAATCCTTTCATACATTGTATCTCTATGTTGCCCCCTGCAGGCTACGTTGGAGTTGTGAATCGTAGTCAGAAGGACATTGACGGTAAAAAGGACATCTCGGCAGCCATGGCAGCAGAGAGGAAGTTCTTCCTCACACACCCGAGCTACAGGCATCTGGCAGAGCGCATGGGGACACCCTATCTGCAGAAAGTGCTTAATCAGGTAGGTGTGATGCAGCGGAGGAGGCTGTACCCTTCATCTCCAGACCATCTCTCAAAAGTCACCACTCTGAAAAGTCACTTTGAAAGCTCAGAAACACATGCAAAATTATTGACGTGTTTGGCCTCTCTCATGTAAACGCGATTACACAGCATTTTCATGTGGTTTTGTTGTGTAAACTTAAGTAAGCAGCATTCACATGCATCTGATATTTTTTATCTCATTACCTCATTTAGATCAAACTTACCTCAGGTTAACAAGGCAAATTTTTCTATAAGGTTGGATGACTCCACAATGGGTTATTCAGCACTGGTCCTTGTTTAATGTGGTTTCTGACTAACATCTGGCATGCATGAACAAATAACTTTTTTATCTCTACATACTGCAACCACATGGTTAAACAGAAAATACAGTCTTATTCAAAAACTTTTTCCACAAACTCTCTTACATTTGTCTGAGCTATGTAGGTAAAAGGGACAATAAAATACCAATTGTGTTAATGCATTGAGCTTGCAGTTTTTGTGTATGAGTGTGTGTGTGTGTGTGTGTGCATGTGTGTGTGATTCCTGAGTTCCTACCATTTGGTGTTTACACTTGCCCGAGAAGATTGTGTCCAACGAATCCTCTCTGTTCTTTCTGAAGCAACTGACCAATCACATCAGAGACACGCTGCCAGGGCTCCGAAACAAGCTGCAGAGCCAGCTCCTGTCCATTGAGAAGGAAGTGGATGAGTACAAGAACTTCAGGCCTGATGACCCATCCCGCAAGACTAAGGCCCTGCTGCAGTGAGTGACCACCAGCTGCTGAGCGCATAAGCCTCAGAACCCCAGCTGTCAGCTGAGCAGTAACACTTTCACATATTATTCATCACAACAATTACAGGTCAATAAAATAATGGACAGTCATCCTCCACCAGTCACAGGTGCACTGTCCAGCCCTGAGCAGGTGAAACATCATCACCAGTCACAGGTGCACTGTCCAGCCCTG
>JABJVR010000035.1:7119723-7122223 GCA_025773905.1 Chitala chitala
GTGAAACATCATCACCAGCCACAGGTGCACTGTCCAGCCCTGAGCAGGTGAAACATCATCACCAGCCACAGGTGCACTGTCCAGCCCTGAGCAGGTGAAACATCATCACCAGCCACAGGTGCACACATGCACTGAGAGCAAAATGTGTGCAAAGTAAGATTTAACCCTTTGTTCAGAGACACCAGTGTTTGCTAAACTGTTTGTGTGTTTGATTCTCAGCCGCTAACGGCCCATTCCATGCCTCCCACTGAACACAGGATGGTGCAGCAGTTCGCTGTGGACTTTGAGAAACGCATTGAAGGCTCTGGGGACCAGATTGACACCTACGAGCTGTCAGGCGGAGCCCGGATTAACCGCATTTTCCACGAGCGTTTCCCATTTGAGCTGGTCAAGGTGTGATCCTCCTCTGTGTGTCTTGTGTCAGAAAGCCATACAGGCACGCGTGTAACAGTGGTACACGTGACCTAAAGACCTTAATGGTGTTTTCTGACTAATGATCTGTTTGTCGTTACATCCAGGCAACATTTACCCACAATCGCCTAACAGTTCCTAGTTTTATGCAAATAATATGTTAATGTTTATGTTTTTAACATCAGCCTCCCCAAGCAGCAGAATACGTACCTGTAGCATAGCGCATTAGAGTCATGTAAAAGGGACATTGCTGTAGTGAAAAGGGACATCGCTGTAGTGAAAAGGGACATCGCTGTAGTGAAAAGACAAAATCTATCAGCTGTCAATCTCATTAGTAATGTAAGACATTACAGAGACTTTTTTTAGACTGAGAAAAAGCTATTAAGTACACTGCAGACTGTATAGAGTTGCTGACAGATATGTGGATTGGAAACCCAAGAAAGTCTATTCTTATTTAAAACAGTAATTTTACACCATCCAGCCACAGTTGAAAAACTGTTTGGAACCAACTGTGCTCTTCCCAGTGTTTTAATGTACAGATTTTCTCTTTAATATTAAGTGGCTTAACTTGTCTTGGAATCCTGCAACTTGAATGAGGTGAGGAAAGGCAGTTTTAGCATACCTTAGCTGATTGTGTAATACTTTGCAGTCTTGTAAGGGCGCGCCAAGCTGTGTCGGTAGCATGGCAACGAACACGTTTGGTTGGTAAACGCATGTTCTGAGAGGGCCGCATGCCGACGTACTCCCGGACCGCGGCTCAGCAGCGACTAGCCTGTGAGAGGGAGCACAGAAGTTCTGTTAGCAGTTAACGGCCATAAAGCGAGTGACTCACGGCTTAGGATCGAGCGTCTCCTGGGCCTTTTACCAGAGGCTTTATGACAAAAACATGCTCCTCTTTTCACTCTTTCTGTGAAAAAAAAGCCATGTGCACGCAGTTCATACCCCTACATGTGAACAGAGATTCTAGTGTAACTCCTGCATCTGGACCGGCTCGAGGATTCATTGTGGTCTAATCATAATGCTAACACACACTGATATGCTTTAACAGTGCTGTAGCGCTAATGGTGTGGGTGTATAAAAGATTGGACCTGTTGGATAATTACTTAGTGTCAGGCCCATGTGAACTGTGAATGTATATGACTTATTATTGGATGTATATGACTTATCCTACTTTTCCATTTCAAGATGGAGTTTGATGAGAAGGAGCTACGCAAGGAGATAAGCTACGCCATTAAGAACATCCATGGTATCAGGCAAGTTTTGTCTCTCTAACCTGCAACCTTGCATTTAGCCTGGATTTTGTTGCTTTTGCGTCTTACGCTCTACCTCACGAAGCACAGCGGACAATTTGTACACACGTATGCATTACAACTACTGCAACTGTAGATCACATCTGGTTGGTTAGCTATGTTAACTGTTCTGGGTACCATGACAACAGAAGCCCTACATTTCCTGTAGTTTCCAGATATCTAAGTATTTGTGGTATTAGTGTTACACAAATGTAAACGGAGTATGTAGATTTATTTTAGGAATTAGAAGGTGGAGCTTTTTATAGGACCTGGGTGTGTTTTTATGAGCTGTTAAATTATATTTGCTGGAATGAATGTGAAAAAGACCGTTACATTGTTTCTGTGGTTCCATTAGAGAACTTTGTTGATGAGGCTGAAGTTGTAGCCTTTACATTGTCATTTCAATTGTTATTCCAAGCAGAATATCGGAATATAATTCTAAAAAATGTAATAAGACAAGCATGTTCCTGTTTGAAAAATTTAGCTCATGACCTTGGGTATTGGAAAAATGAAGACTATTGAAAATCTATTTAGCTAAGAAACTGTAAGAAGTTAATACCCACATGGAAGCTTACTACCAATAGCTAAACCTTTGCGTGTGTGTGGAAATTTCATAAGAAAGGTCTGCGAATAACTTACAGCATGGACAGCGATGGCTTTGTGAAGTACTGGTGTTTCTCAGTCTATGGAACTCTCTTTCTGATGTATGTGATTTATTGTGGAATCCATGTGCCTTTTTTCTTGCTCTGCTTTTAAGTTATGACTAGCTTGCACCTGTGCTCTGCCAAAAAATCGGTACA
>JABJVR010000035.1:7124723-7145577 GCA_025773905.1 Chitala chitala
GACAAGACCACATGTTACTGAAATGCTTTTGAGATTGCTTAGTTGATTGACAGCTTTTTCTGGTTTCGTTCTTTATGTGATGAAGATTCGCAGTCATCCAGGTGGAGCTGTCTGGAATTTGAATCATGTCAAATGGACATCTTCTTGTTAGGAATGTTTCACTACGTTTACTACGCTTCACTTAAGTAGCTTCTTCAGCCTGAGAAAAAATTGGTTAGGGACCCCATATTTATCATCCAGGGTGATTTCAGTACTCAACTCACTTGAACAGGTTTGTAAGATGAATAATGGCAGAGAGTCATAGGGATGTAGATGTCCTGACTCCTGCTACCTTTATCTTTGCCTGGAGGATGTGTGGTCGTAATCTTCCTAGGGACTGTGCAGCATGAAAAAAATCATTCTTTTTATTCATTTCATAATTTTTATTTACAGGTGATGCTTTTGATTGACATTGAATTGGCATACATGAATACAAATCATGAAGACTTCATTGGATTTGCCAAGTAAGGTGGAATTCGAGCATTTTTTTGTGGTTCCACAATCAGGTATATGGCTGGTCACTGATGCTGAGGTCATCTGTGTTTGCTTTCCCAGCGCTCAACAAAGGAGCAGCCAGATGAGCAAGAAGAAGGCTTCTGGCAATCAGGTATGCAGCCAATGGCACATTGCCCCCTGCAGGCCATCCGCTACAGACCTCTTCTGTTCTCTTATTTCGCATCTTCATAGCTTTTTTATTTCTGTTAAAACACATTCTGATTCACCCTTATTCTGGTGTGTTTTTTCTCATTTGCTCTGGTTTTATATTTGTTTTGTTTGCGCTAACAATCCTACCTGTTCTCTTTTACTTTGCTATTATTGCTATGGCAACCCAAATTAAGGATGAGATAATGGTAAGTAGGTTGGTCATCTGTGTGTTTGTGTGTGTGTGTGCGTGCGTGCGTGCGTTCTTGTTCTTATTTCACATACCTACTTTACATACATTTATTGTGACATTGATAACACTGGTCCTATTTTGTATTGTCTTTTATAAAGTGTGTGTATGCATGGATCCTTTTTACAGAGGTTTAAATTACAAAATCCATGTAAACATTTTCATTTTTAATATTTTTAAATAACAATTTAACATTTACAATTGTATGCAAACTCTAGATTATGGGTTCTTAACCTGGAGTCCTTGAACAACTCAAGAGATATGTGGATAGATTTCAAAGCGTCTGTGAACTTGGATAGGAAAAAATCACTTACTGAAAATGAGCACTTTTTATGCTTTTATAACTATACAATAGGTCCATAAGATCCATAGAATACCAAAGGGATACATTGCATGGAAAAGGTAAAGAACCCCTGCTATAGACCATGCATACAATTGATTATTTGAGTCTCTCTGTCTGTAATCTATATGTAAAAAATATCGTATCAGTTTTTCAAGTCATGATGAGGTGTATGTAGATCAACGTAACCGGTTGCCTCACTGCTCTATGGTTTACAGGTTGGGATCCGGCCTGCACAGAGGTTGAGTGTTGAATCTAACTCTCCTCTTGTTAAGCTGGTTTTAGGGTGCTTTTCCACTGCATCAGGTAGCAGACTTTTGATTCTGCAGAACAGTACCAAAGTCAACGATACTTAGTGAAAACATACAATCAGTGACCAGCACTATTTTGCATATCGAAACAATATGTGAAATATACAAATCAATAAAAAGTAATAATGTTATTGTAAATATATGACTGTATTATAATTCTATGATCTGCTATTTTCACAAATACTTCTTGATCTCTTTCGTGCAATCAAGACCTCGCTGAATCTCTTCTCCTGATCAAATCTCAATTGAAGCCTGGATATCTTCGTACAATGATAAAGAAAGAAAAAAAAAAAAACAAAAGTGATAAAATAAAAATGATGGATTCATGTGCAAGTATTTTCTATGATCTCTATATTGTTCTATATCTATATTTGTTTATTGTTGTATTCTGAGTTCGTAACTCTGGTTTTTCAAAATAGCGGTTGCATATTGTGTTTGCGATCCCGGTTATTTGCATCCAACCAGTCAACAGTAAACACATCTGCAGTTCCCACCTAAAGTATTAAAGCACCAAATAAATACCACAATTGGTTTGGTACTTCGGTACTGGCACTGGTACTGCACCAGAAATCAATGGAAAAAGGGAAGTACCGATTATTGGTACCAAAAGTTTCAGTACCTGATTCAGTGGAAAAGCACCCTTATATTACCAGCAGAAAACGTGCTATTAATTTTTAATGGTCAAAGCGAACGTGTTTACTACACACATTCGTTATTAATGACACCTGATTCTCAGCTCGTCATAGTTTGTTAAATGAAAGTAAACTGCTGTCAGGTAGCTGTAATGTGCTAATTCCCAGAAAGGCCGGAGCAGTGAACATCAACAGCCAATCCTTTACCTCCATTTATATTTATTCTTTGCTTTTTTATTGTTGCAGACACCCTTCAAAATCTTCATGCCTCAAGATCTCTGGCATTTAGGTGTTTGTGTGTAATTGTGAATTTCTGGTTTTTGTGTGTTCATGCCTGTGTATGTTTTTGTTGGTGTTTGTGCGTGTACATGAGCACCCCTGGTCACTCTGTTATTCTGTGGGTTTGGAGATTCTGAATTATTTTTGCTGCCCCCCCACCCTCCCACCTAAACCATTCAGAAACCAGTCTGCCAGACTTCACATTTTGCATTTGGCAGGAATTAGAAGATTCTCCAATGTTCACGTTTTTTCAATTTCTCTTCTCCTTTTCGTGCACATGTTTAATACAGCACTGAGCAGATGCTGTTGCAAAATGCAGCTTGCAGTCTCCTTGGTTCCTTTCTGTTATGGCCTACGTTCTACAAGGATACAAAACAGTACATGATAATAATATTACAGTGCAGACATTGATTAAGGATCTGGGTGGTTCAATAAAACATTAGTAAAGAAGGCACCCAGAGTCAAGAGGAGATTTGGGTTTTAATATGACCACATATTCTTGATTAAATGGTTTAGTAGCAGTGCTCAGTACTAATGTGCAGAGCTTGTGAGCCACTTAGCTGACCAGAAAAAACACAGGTCCTTGGAAAGGCAGATTTATTCTGTTGGGATGGCAGCAATAATGTGTAGGAATGAGTGCCACTTTGGACTAGAGAGGCACGGATTCAGGCATACGAAAAGCACAAGTCGGTGGGCATGTTTCCGTGTGCTGCAATGAAGCAGCAGCTCCACTGTGTGTCCCTGACACTTGTCAACCTTTGTTCTCCACACCTCACCCAGGTGATCAGGAAGGGCTGGCTGACCATCAACAACATTGGCATCATGAAAGGCGGCGCCAAAGAGTACTGGTTTGTCCTCACTGCTGAGACCCTGTCCTGGTACAAGGATGATGAGGTGAGTGGAGGAAGCGGCTCCTCATTGCCGCATATCTCTGTGTTGTTAGGCTAATATACTAAGTACTAGATATCAGTACTAAGGTACTAGATTACAAATGGTCTCCTACTATATTGCCATGGAGAATCGGTTATATTACATTATCAAAATGTTTATAGGATAACTTTAATTTTTCTTATTTGGGTGGAGTTAGTTGGCTGTTGTGTTATCGTTTTCCCCAATATTCTTTATTAAGTTTCTGTTTTGTTTTAGTGTTATACACAAACAAGCCTTGCCAATAGATGTCACAGCAACTTTTAGAACAATATTAGTGAATTTTATCTCCCTGTAAATGTGAAAACTGGTCTGGTCTCTCTGCCCCTCCTCTCCAAACCAGTTGCTGTATTTATTTACTGGAGTTGGAAGGGAGGTTGATGGATATTTGACAGCCTCTTAATTTAAATAGTTCAGACGTGAAGGGGGGTGATCATGAGGAGGTAGGGTGTGAAGGGCAGGCCCAAAATGAACCAGGCCTCTAGGCCTCTTTAATGTCAAACATGTAATAGCTGGCATCCAACATGTGCGCAGCAGAACCTGGCCTTGTCATGGCTGGCATTTGAGGGTAATTCAAGAACTGGTCTGCTTCTCATAAATGGATTGGGTTTCAAAGACAAGGGGGGGTGATGGGGGTCTGGGTGGTGGGACCCAGTGGGTGGAGGGGTGTCTCTGGTAAATGGGCCCTCTAATGGAGACCATGTGTACAAGAGAAGGAGTACGAAAACTCTCTTTCATCTACTGGTATACCAAGGTCTCGGCTGAACCTCCCCCAACCACCTCCACTCAAATCCCCCCACCCATCCAACTGCTGCCGCTGGTCTTCTGCTAAATGACTAACACACACATACCCCACCGCACACAAAACACACACACACACGCACACAAAAAACACACACACATACCTCCACCCTCCATACATCTAACTTCTACAAGTATTTATTTTAACATCCGCAAAGTAATGGTGGTTTCTCTGAATGCAGAGGCCCAAAACCAACACTGCTTGACTCTGAGGAAAAGCGGCCCATTGTTGTGTGATGGAAAGGCTAGGAAGGCCCATTCCCGTGACCCTGTCTAAGCACGAAGTGTGTGGTGGCTTTTCCTTTTCGCGGTTTGGCAGACTCAGTAGATGTAAGGCCAGCAGAGCTGAAGTACATGTAAAGGAAAAAGTGACATTTGATGTTACACAGTGTTCTGTTCATTCACAAAAACAGCCAATGTGCGACATCTATGCTGTGTACACAGATGGACTGTGCCGTTTTCCTTTTACCTTGCTGAAGCAGTATCATATCTCAGTGCTCAGTGGACACTGTATTTTTAGTTTTCCCTTTCTTGGTGTATAAACTCAAAAAAAACATCCTGTAATTAAACAGTTATAAAACACATGAGGTTTTGACTATAAATCGTTTGCTTGTACCTAATAACATCTGAGTTTGTGTGTATGCGTTTGATCTCCTCAGATATTTGATTGATGTGCTGTCTGTGACTCCATGGGTTTCCTTCAGTTGCCCTGGTTTCCTTCCTCGGTTCAGGTGAAGTGAGGTGTCAGTTTCAGCAGCGTGTGTCCAGGGTGTCCTGTGTTCTTCTGGCGTTGCCTAGGTTATGCTGCAGGCATCCTGCAAGCCTGAACTCAATAAGTAGTTTCAGGAAGTGAGTGTGATGAAGAATAACAACAATGAGAAACAACAATGTTGGCATCCACAAGTGCACTGGCATGGGTGCAAGCCTGGGTGGTGTATGATTGCTGGCCTTTTGTGTGTGTGGAGGTACTGGCACTACCTGTGTCTCAGTGTCCCTGCTGTGACAGTGTGTTATGGAAGGACACTGGGCCAGGTCTGAGGCCCACGCCAAACACACTTGAATTGCTCTGCTTTGTACCCCTGCCCCACCCCCACCCCTTCACCTTCAGACACTGATAATGACCTTGAATTAGTGTAGCTTTGGCAAGGGACAGAAACTGAGGGGATCCAAGGAAAGTGGCGGTAGTGGGGGGCGGCAAGGAGTAGGGGAACATGTGTTTTCCATTAGCAGATATACCAGGCCTTCCATCAGCTCACTGCTCCCCAAAGTCTCGCTGGAGCACAATGGGAAGTGGAGAGGAATGAAGCCAGGGCCTCTCATGCAGTCTGAATGGAGAAATCACCCCCACCTAAAAAAAAGAAAGAAAACAGAGCCAGAACAATCCTATGATTCTATCTCCCCTTTGGAGTGCATGTTACTTATGTGCATGCACATACTTATCCACATACAGTTAAAAAAAGAAAAAGAAATCATGGGTGAAATATGTTAGCTCAGACATTCAGAAGACGGTCCTGGAGCTTGGTAATGTTCTGAAACGATCTTTGTTGAAAAGCATGCAATGGAATTAACAGATGTGTTCTCCAGTCGCCCAGATCCTCAGTTTGTATCCACGAACACATTAGTGTCCTGTGTACAACTACACAAAAATGTCACTGAGCTGCACTTTGACAGATGCTACCTGTTTGTTTCTTAACTAAAGGTATTTCATTTCCAGCGTTGTTAGGCGACGTAAAAATTGTGGTTTAGCTGTGTTTGAGTTCTGCGCATCTGGGCTTGTGTAAAATGGCGCACGTTAAATGTGGTGAGAAGTTTGGTTTGTTCACCTAAACTATAATAAAGACAGTGATAATAATACCCAGGACACACATAACTTTTCAGTGAACATATTGTGTCTTTTATATAATGGTGAAATAGTTCCAGGTGATTCTGTTGAGGACTTAAATCAGCGGTTTGTCAGCATCGGGGGGGTGATGGAGTTTCCTGTACTGTTTCAGTCTCGTAAATTTTGGGGAGCACGACCAGGAAAGTGAATCCTGTTCCCATAGCTCTTATATCACAGGCTCAACAGGTACACACACACACACACACACACACGCACGCACGCACGCACGCACGCATGCACGCACGCACACACACACACACACTTGGGGTATGTGCCCTACTGTGGAACTGCTGGCTTTAATAACGCAGGTGACAGTAGCGATCTGAGACCTCCCCAAATTCTCATCTTGCTGGGAAGGCACTTATACTCACAGCCATGAGTAACCTGCGGCTTGTGTATTCTGAACAGCTGAAGCGCATGCGTGCGTGTGTGTCTCTTCTGCGATGATATTGCGTGCGTGAGCTGAAAACCATATAGAGGAAGTCTGGATTTGTGGTATTTTAGCTGCCTGTCAGTGGTTTTCACTGTTTTTTGCTTCACATGACCGAGGCTGACAGATGTGTTCTTTTGTCACATCATACAAAAACATGTCAGTGTTGTCATTCTGAATCCACAGACGTCATGATGTCAGTTAAGCAAACTTATTATTTTTTTTACACAATTAAAAATGAAAAATACTGTGACATTTTCTGACACACCTTCACTGGGAATGGACACATTTTTGTTCAGTTCTTAATTTTTTGTCAAATCATACAATATATCATTATCATGTACGAATCCAAAAATCAAAGACATTTTAACAATAAAAACATTGCACTAAAAGTTAAATATTATATCACAAGTTTATTTTTATATGGAAAATCAATAAAATTAGACATTATTGAAAAGAGAAAGTTGAAATGCCTGCACACAACCAAAGGCAAGGTGGGAACATTACGGGTACAAACATTTACAGGCACATACATTTACAGGTACACACATTTACAGCCAAATACAGTTACAGGTACACACATTTACAGCCAAATACAGTTACAGGTACATACATTTATAGCCAAATACAATTACAGGTACACACATTTACAGAGACTTACAATTACGGGTATTAATGTTTACGAGCACATAAGTTTACCAGTACACACATTTACGAGCACAAACAGTTACGAATGCAAAAAGTTACGGATTCAAACGTTTACAGCCACATACATGTACAGGTACAAACATTTACAAGCACAATTACAGTTACAGTGATTTACAAGCACAGACACTTATGGGTACAATTCCACAGTGGTCCAGACATTTTTTATAATACTTACCAGAACTGGCTATTAAAATGATGTTTACATGAGCAAACACAAATCCTTTTACTTGCGCTCCCCCACACAGCCTAACCAATGTGCAGACTACTGTACAACCACTACTTCCTGAACAGGTAGTCTGAACACTGGGCAGGCGGGGCGGGCCGCAGCCTCCTGTCCGTGAGAGAGTGGTCCGGGACCTGGAGGAGTCCATCACATACATGCGTGCACACACACGCGTGCTCACACACACACACACACACACACACACACACACACACACACACACACGCATATGGATACATACTTCTATTGTAATTGGGATGATGAGTGCTATTTACTCTTTACATTTTTAATGCTCTTTTGAAATACTACTTAACATGTTTTAAAGGTCACGCTAGATAAGCACTGATTCTATCAGACAGCTGGAAACATACACAATTCAGTCAAAGCTAGCTTTTTACATTAAATCTTTGTTAGAGATAAGCTGGCAGCTGCTTTGGTCTGTTACTTGAACCTGTGGATCGCCCAGAATTTGAAGCTTCTGCTCCACTGAGGAATGGAGAGCTGAGAGAACGGCTGAGGTTAAGCGTCAGTGCTGGGTTACAGTCGGCAGTGTCAGCATTCCTGTATCCCCAGTCGAAAATACCACATTTCACACACTCACAGGCTGACTGACACAACACAGCCATCCTTTGTTTCTGAAGTCTGCTGGAATTCAGTTTCATGAAATTAATTTGTCACAATTGCACGCAAACATTAAATGCTTTACGGCATATCGATCGTGTCATTTTTGGCTGTGTTTATTTATTCTGGTTAATCTTACTGATCTATCTGTACCTTTTGATCTGTAGCTTGCCACAGGACACACAGTATACACACAAAGCGTTAGTGTCTAATTGCATGGCTTCTTAGTGATGCCAGCCCTGGTGTCCTCAGTGACTGAGAGCTCACAGAAAGTTTTTGAAACTGCACACCAAAGTGTTGAGAATCCCTCAAACATGGTCACTGTCTGTAGTCTCCTTAAAACATAATTTCCAACCTTGTCAATTATACATGCAGTACAGAAATTGATTTAAACTGTCATGGTTTCATTGTGTTGATTAGTGCTACGTTTGTGCAGCGGGAACATGAATAAAACTGTAGCAAGATGAAGGTGACGAGAGAACTAATTGGTCCACAGGAGAACAAATGACAGTTGTTTCAGAGACCTGTTGATATAATTTTAAAGGTTTCTGCAGAAAGTGTAGGTGTAATGACTAGTTTTACCTTTTGCGTTCCTGGGGTTAGTGATGGGTGGTGGTGGCAGGTTTGCTGGCTGGACTGTCAGTGAACCACGATCAGTCCCACATCACCTACTGAATGAGTCGAATTCCCATCTGCCCTCTGAAAGAAAACGGTAATGCAGAAACAGGAGAGTACCTGTCGTTGGTTTGATTATGCTGGCTTGTCTCTGCGTTTGGTCCAAGCTCCTCTTCCTCCCTGTGAGCCTCAGCCCTTGCCTCCCCCGCTCCTCCTGTCCTGTGGAGGCCTGCGCCGTGACGGGAGGGAGGCCAGTCTACTGGAGCTGTTGGGGATGCTTCTGGGCATCAGCGTGAGGAAAACCCGCACACATGTCTGCTGGCGGGGGGTGAGAAGAGGGTGTACAGCCTTTTCCTATTTAACCATCTTGCCTCAGACTCTCCTCCTACCACATCCCCCAGTTTGCAAGTTCTCGAGAAAACTTAGAAAACAAGAAATCACTTAACAAATAAACACGTATCCGTTGTTGGTGAATCGCGATGCGTTTCAGGATACTTTGCGCCAAATCGAAGTGGGGGGGAGCCTTCTTATAGCATCATCAAAAAAATTGCATGTGAGCCCAAGGACAGGAGGAAGCAGCCAATGTGCCATTGCCGCGGCAGAGTGCAGACTTGTAGATTTGACGTGGCACTGCTCTGTTAACCAACTTTCCCCACAGAGAGAGGGAAAAGAGAGAGAGGGAGAGCGAGAAGAGGTGGGGCTTTTTGCTTCTTTTTTTTTTTCCTTATTCGTCTGGAGTACAGACTTTTTTTGAGGTTTTTGGAAGGCAGCAGGAAGTTGAAGGTCAGAGGTCAACAGGAAGTGATATGTTTTGAGTTGCCCCATGTATATGGTGGGTATGGGGGTGGGGGGAGTGATAGGGAAGGGGTGGACAGAGGAACGATAGGGGGAGGCTAAAGTATGTTGATTACTGAATGTTTATGATGTTGGGGAACATGACTGTGTGCATGTGTGTTCATGTTGGTCTATGTGGGAGTCAGAGTGGTGTTGGTGGTGGGGGTGGTGGGGGGCTTACTTTAGAAGCTCCATGACTTTGAAACCAGTAGAGGAATGTGGAATTTTCTTGGCGTAGAGGCAGTGTTGTAGTAACTCCAGATGTGCGGTCCTGTGGTCTCCAGCCTCTCACTCCTGTGTTTTTTATTCTAAAGCTGATTTCCTTTCCCTGTCCAGCAGCAGACTGAATAAAGAGGCCTTTATCCATGCCGAGAAGCCCCCTCCTCCCTTGCACAGAAGGGGCTGGTGGAATTTGGTGGAGGGCAGAGGGTGATGGGGGTTGGGTTCAGTTCTACAAAATCAAGACCAAAGTTCATTTCCTCCGTTGATATTTTTTTCCATCGAAGGTGCTGGCGGTGAAGCTTCACAGGCTGGTGCGTTTGAGGAGGGGTGAGGGTGACGGCATTCCACTGCCCCGCTTGTTTAGGCTGATTTAAATGGGTTATGGTCTTTTGGCCTGGTCATTATCCTGATTGGTCCAGTATGCAAACCTCTTCCTCCACCAGCCTCACTGTTAGCTTGTCCGGTTAGTAGCTCAGTTGAGGTGAACACAAAATACTCAGGGAGGGAGAGATGAGGTAGACCTAGCAGGGAGAGCTTGTGAGGTACTCACAGACACGGCACGAGATGGTCCAAGTCCAATCGGGGGAGCAGTGATTGTGTTTGTTTTAGCTACAGTTTCTGTGCTCCAACGGAGCTGGAAACCAAAGCGGAGCTGCTGCGGTCTCATGGGAGCCGGGTCCGCGGTTCTGAAGGTATGCAGCCATGAGAGAGGGAGAGAGAACCAAAGAGTGGGTCTGGACCGGAGTGTGTGGGGGTTGACACCAAGCTTTTTCCACAGTAAGATTTTAGGAAGCCTCATTTTAAACACCGAGAATCCTGTTCTGAGCAAACAACCACACTGGAAACCAATAGCTAGTGAAATTCTGTCATTTTTACAAAAAAAGAAAAACATTTTCTACACTGGCTTCTATTTTAAACAGAAAAAACTGAACATTTTACATGCTTTCACTTTATAGGATCACATGAAACACTTTTGTCACGTGTCATGTCTGGTGGTGGCTTCTGGTGGGGGTTTGCCATTAGCCTGGAGTACAGGTAGTTCGGTTTTTCTCAGATGGCTAAACAGTTAAGAGAAATGTTCTGGCAATGTTTCAAACTTAAACATTTGCTTATAAAAGTTTATAAGAATACCTCAGCTTTGCTGACATTCAATAACAGGTGTAGGCAGAGTGTTAGTTTCTATTACATATTACTGTTGAAAACTGACACATAAGATGATGGGGACAGTTCAAATCAAGTTGGAAATCATGAATTTGTAACAGTGTGTGAATTTCAGATTAAATGCATACACTGATGCAGACAGAACATCACCTTGCTGATTCCTGAGGAATGCTGAATTAAATCTCATTTGAGGGAAATTAATGTAATTAAATGATTACTGATGGTTCCATTACATGGTGAAATAGTTGATCAAATAGTTGATAACTTGAGTGAATCACCTAAACTTTGTGGCCTTGGCACCGTTGAGCATGAATCGTTCCAGAGGTGGCATGAACACGCCTTCATTGGCTCTGGTCACTAAACAGAACAGAGCCAATCAGAGAAACCACATCCTGGAGCACGTTCATCTTGCTGCCTCTTAATGTGCCGTGGGAGGATGTAGAGATGGTGACAGAAAAGCTGAAGCTGTGAGCGTGACATGTTCTCCATGCTGCTGGAGGAGTGTTGGCGCTCAGCGGGTTATGAATATGCGACCTGCTCCTTACCCAGCGCTAACACTTCCCAGGAGTCACAAGTTCCCTTGAATCTCATAAAGACAGAGGGGACTTCAAAGACGGTGAGTCATTGCACAGGGTGGTTTTGCTCCGTCGAGTCTGAGCGTCTCTGTCCCCCCTGTTTTCTGCATGGGCAGCCCCCTCCCAGCTCCGCAGCCTCCAGAATTGCAGTAAAATGCCTCTGAAAGAGCTGACGCTGCGTTAATATTGCTAAGACATGGGCAGAAAATGTTCCACAAGCGCTGCCTGTGCTGGCCTATCAGCGATCTGCCTGTGGACAGCTGTGGTCAGTGGACACAGATACACAGAATAGGGCTTAGCGTGACTAAACAGAGAAAAAGGTCAGATGATGGCAAGACTGCCACAAAATGCCATTTTTTGGAAGATTCCCCCTGCGCCCCCTCAAATGGTAAAGATTCTAAGACATTTTTAAAATGAAAAAAAAAGACTTCACTTTGGACTAAACCGACAAAGAAACTATAAAATCCACAAACCAGAGCTGATTACAGTGTGTGTAAGGCTTTGCTCTGAGTGTTTTTCTTCCCTGAGCCCAGTTACAGCTGAGCTGTCCTTAGAGCACCGGAGGACACTTTATTGTATTAAGTCAGTTTTGTGCAGCACCTGAGAATTTCAGGTACATGTAAAGAAAATATTACTGCTTATGCACCTTGAACAGAGAACTGGGCATTTGCTTTCTGAAGTCAAGGACACACATACTGGGATGTATTTCAGTTCCAGGTTCTGATGGGCATCCAGATGGAGCCAGAATGTAAAATCTGCAGAGTGGTTTTTGGGATATCAGTGCCCCGACTTGGCGTATGTGTCTCTGACGGTATCCTGTCAGTCAGGCAGTTTAGATTTTCAGACCTCAGACACACCAACCAAAATGGAGGAGGTTGTCAGTCACATAGAAAAAGGTTGCATACAGTCAAATGAAAAAGGAGGCAAAGAGGGGAAGATACTTTCGTTTTAGCTGCAGTCCTGTGAACTCTGTGTGATTGTAGCGTAATTGATTAATAGGTGGGATATACCAAATATACAGTATATTGTAATGGAATAATAACATAATTTCTTACAAGATTTCATCTTTCTTTGCAGTACTTGAATAAGGCATAGTTAGTAGAAAATGCATTCTGTAAACAGTTATATATCACAGTAATAAATTGGAGACCACAGTTGTCTTTTCACATTGGTTACAGACTCTTTGAAATAATGCAGAGCATGGCGTAATGATCTGATGACAGGGACTCCCTGTGACATCCTACTTCAGGGCTCAGAGTGGATCTCGAGTTACACACAGCAGTCCTGTCTGCTATTCAAGAATGTATTGAAAACCGCCACTCCAGCCTGCTGTTTAACCCAAAAATGAGCACTTTAATAAGTAATAATTACTTTTTATAATTAAAATGTCTTTTGGCCTGTTTACTATTATTATAATTCCCAAACCTAAATTTGACCCTTTTTTACGTTTTCGTTAAACTTGTATCCACTCACAGGCTATATTAATGGCAACTATCTGTTTTTGTAAATTTAGTGTGTATATAGTACAATATTTTGAAATATCGCCATATGTGATAGTCTTAATGGTCTGTCAGTTTAGGTGCATGTTTGAAAACCATGTTCTTGATATAATCTAACATATTTGTAAATTTAGTTATATGCTCTAAGGCAGTGATGTTTACTGTACAGATTTGCTGTATATTTTATAGTGTTGTAGTTGAAAATATCAGTATTCACAGTATGGTCATACTGTTATGTCACTGCCTGGTTCAGTGATTGGGTTTGCCTGCCTTAGCGTTTGTTAAGACAACTTTTTTAATGCAGGAAAATCTGAGGTATTAACATTTCTTTTTTAAGAAAAGGAAAGAAATACAGAAAAAGAAAGTTGGGGGAAAAAAGGTTTTGAAATGTGCTCCTGGCCCCCACCCAGGGCAGAGTCTTTCTGTAATGAGGGGTTAGAGCTGTGTTATTGCTCCCAGATGCTGAGTGGAGCCTTTGATGCAGGCCCAAGTCTCCAGCACATTTCAGTCTGCGTGGAGCGAGGCGGGCGCAGGCCACTCTTAAAGCCACGCCCCTTCCTACCCCCACACTTCAGCCATGCACTAGCGTGCCACTCCCCAGGGTGTCTGTGTCATTCTGTGTGTGTGTGTGTGTGTGTGTGTGTGTGTGTGTGTGTGTTCATTTGTGTCTATCTGCTAACTTGTCAGGAGCATCTATATAAGGTTTTATGTGGTAGATATTAATCACCTTCCATTGCTCTTAGGGGAAAATTAGAGCTTCATGAACAAACGATTTAAAGATACACAAGACCGTGAGGTATAGCCACACTGACCTTTTCCAAAAGATCTGCAGATTTCACTCATCACACTTTTACCTTATATTAATGCAAGAAACAGTTTAAAATGGCACATCAGATAATCCTGACATCCTGTAACTGGGTGTTTTTTTGGAAGTGTGTGCCATCGAAAACCATGTGCATTTGCTCCAGAGTCCAGAGTCATACCCCTTTTCTCCAGATGTGCTGAGTGAGAACACCTGGAGGATCACTTGCCATGGTATGAACCCCTCCCATCTTCCCCGTGCACATCCTGTCTCTGACATCGCAGTCAGACAGGAGGTCCCTCTTCTCTCTGTGACATAAACCGTCGGATGTGTGCATAAGTGCGTGTGTGTGCGCGTGTGTGTGTGCGTGTGTGTGTGTGTGTGTGTAGACCTCTGAATGAGTACTGCAGAACAGCCTGGAGTGTGTTTCAGACCAGAGGGCCTGGCAACATGCCCTTTGTCATTCAGTAACGTTTTCTCCCACATAAGCCCTCCCCCGCTCTCCACTTTCTCAGACTCATCCTCTTCTTTCTGCTACCCCCGCTGTGCACTGTCTGGCTAGGACAAAGGAAAATGTCAGTCTTTTGGAGTGAGTCACCCCTCCCTGTGCTTTGAGTGGGGGAGGGGTGGTTGTAAACATAGAGCAGAGGGACTGTGTCTTGAGCACACCCTTTGTACCTTGTGGCCCTCAAGGTCACCCCAGGTCGTACACACCACCACAGGCGTGACCTCAGACGCACAGAGCTCAAACACAGGGACCTGAGGTCTGTCTCTGTGTGAGGTATTCATTAACAGCGAGCAGTCGGTGCTTCTGTTCATCACCTCGCAAGCTGCACACGCTTACACTGGCAAGGCAGACAGGGACCCCACAGTTTCTGAGGGTCCTGGTCTTAGTGCATCGCCCAAGTTAAAATTTTACTGGAGCCCTGTGACGTGTACTGGTGTGTGACAGCAGCCATTTTTAGTAGATGCCTGATCTCAGGGTCTGCTCAGGCTGTCGGTGGGGAAACATCACGCTTGTTTGTTAGTTTCAGTAGCTTGCTATGGGCTCGCCCTACAGACGTATCTTCTTATTTCTGTTTTAATTGCCTTCAGGTGCTGTGGGGGGTTGGTGGTAAAGCGGCACATTAAAAGGTTTGGTCTAGTCTAGCCTCTCCCCTCTCCTCTTTCTCCTTACTCTGGCCTGTCTTGCTGCCCCCTGCAGGAGAAGGAGAAGAAGTACATGCTGCCTGTGGACAACCTGAAAGTGAGGGATGTGGAGAAGGGCTTCATGTCCAGCAAGCACATCTTTGCTCTCTTCAACACAGAGCAGAGGTACGCATTAAACCACACACAGACACACACACACACACACACACACACACACACACACACACAGTTTCCTGAACGCCACAGGGCCCCTTTAGTGCTCTAAGCATCTCTGCTGGCACTCTCCTGCAGGAATGTGTATAAGGATTACCGGCAGCTGGAGCTGGCCTGTGAGACCCAGGAGGAAGTGGACAGCTGGAAGGCCTCGCTCCTGCGAGCCGGGGTCTACCCTGAGCGCATTACGGTAGAGCCGTATCAGCACTCTCCTCTCAGTGCACTGTCACGTCTGTCAGACTCATTGGAACCAGTTGGAGGTGCAGAAGGACATTCGTGCACCATTTGTAATGGTGCATAAACGCAAGAGTTGTCAACAGTTTGAGTAGACTTCCTTGAAACTAACTTTTTAGGTTTTTTTTTTAGGCTTTAAACTGATTCTCCATAATATATATACAGTATATACATATGGACATTTATATATGAATAGACAGCTGTTATTGTTATGATATCCTTATGATATTGCAGTTGAGCATGTCATACATAATGAACAGGTATTTCTCTAACCAACACTGGCTTACTATGGAAATCAGCTCTACAAATGAGCTACTAAAAATAGTTGACCAGAAGTAATGAACAATGACAAAAGGGAATTAATACTTCTAATAATGTGATAAAGAAAAAAAAACAAACAAAAAATTTAAAAAGCTAAAAGTTTTAAAATTTGCTAGGTAGTAATTTTTAATTCTCTCACCCCCCCGTCCCCCCCCCACCTGTGGGATTTGCACTCCATGCATCCTGGCCATCTAAAAGGAGAAGGAGAAGGTAAGGCTGAAATTACAAGTGTGTCCCATATGTCATCCTGTCAGGACTTGCCATCTGTTTCTGTTACTCGTTTCTTTTTTTTGGTGCCTGTGTGGCTGTATGATGAAGTAATCCACATACTCATACGTGCACACGTACACAAACACACACACACATATACAGATGCTGACAGCACACACAGATGCTGTAGTTAAAGTCTGTTTTTCTCCTTTCCTTGTGGGGAAACTACATCTCTAGTCAAACATCATTGAGGGTGGCTTTAATGCCAAAATGTATGAAGGTGAAGGATGCTGCATAGCATTAAGTACTCAGCAGGACAAAGTTCAGCCTTTATATAAGTCACCTGCTAGCTGTTTGTTTCATAATGAGGGCATCTCTGTGGCAGCATTAGTGCAAAGTGAGAAACTGACATGTCCTGTCAGTGAGTGCTATTCCACTGCCTGACAAGTTAAGAATTACAGCATGTTGCCTTTAAGCACACTGCACATAAGAGGGAACAATAGACTGCCGATAAATCATTACATCAAGACAGCAGGTGTGCCAGGATATAAATACGCAAAGCGCTTCACTGCTGAGTTAACTGAGCTGGAACACAAGGTGTAAACTTGCTTGTAAAATGAATGAAAAAACAGAAGGCGGGGGGTGGCGTCATATTAACTATTATGTAACTACAGATCGATGAGCCAAAGTGACACCTTCATCACAATCACTGTGCTCTGCACTAATTTAGACTAATGCCTGAAATGCAAATGCCAATGTATATCAACAACACTGTATGTCGTGTGTGAAACCCACAGTGTTTCTCTTATCTCTGTGTTTCTTTATTATTGTGCTGCTATGATCCCCCCCACCCCACCAGAGCGACGCCGGTGAGGAAAGCAGCTCAGATGGATTCATGCACTCCATGGACCCTCAGCTGGAGCGCCAGGTGGAGACCATCCGCAACCTGGTGGACTCCTACATGGGTATCGTCAACAAGACAGTGCGTGACCTCATGCCCAAGACCATCATGCACTTGATGATCAACAATGTGAGTGTCCTAAAGAGGGGGCCGCCAGCTCTCTTCTCTACCTCCAGCTCTAAATTCCCTCCACGCTTCCTCGATCGGCCCTGTTCTCCTGCCTGTGCCTTTGTTACCTCGCTCCTGTTGCTGACCTCCACCTCTCCACCTTCCCATGGGCTCCTTGCTCCCCTGCCCCTGCCACCCCTCGTGCCCACAGACAAAGGAGTTTATCCACTCGGAGCTCTTGGCATGCCTGTACTCGTGCGGGGACCAGAACTCTCTAATGGAGGAGTCGGCGGAGCAGGCACAGCACCGGGATGAGATGCTGCGCATGTACCATGCCTTGAAGGAGGCGCTTAACATTATTGGGGACATCAGCACCAGCACTGTCTCCACTGCCATGCCCCCACCTGTGGATGACTCCTGGCTGCAAGTGCAAGGAGGGCCATCCGGACGCAGGTAAGTGGGTGGGGGGCAAGTGATCATAGTGTCAAATGTGTGCTCAGCAATTCAACACACAATGTTTTATGTGTATTATTTCAGATATACATATACCCTTACCATGTATTAAAGAACAGTACAGTATTATATTTCCAAAGCAGAGAATTAGCAGTTTTATAAGTCAGCTCCTTATAGTTCATCATTATTTCATGTAAAGGGTAGTAAAGTAGTTGAAGATAAATAATGAAGTATGCTAGAATGAAATATAGAATGTAGTGTTTTTAATGACAAGATGGACAAATGAAAAGCAGACCAAACTGGAGTGGTGATTTGGTTCCCCCTGCTGTAGAGAAAGTGAACTTCTCTCATTGAAAAGAGCTCCACTGTGTGCTTTTCGTCAGGTCCCCGATGTCCAGCCCCACTCCGCAGCGTCGGGCCCCACCTGGGCCGCCTGCCCGTCCTGGATCCCGCAGCACTGCCCCTGGACCTCCCTCTGCAGGGGCACCGCCTGTGCCCTCACGCCCCGCCGCCTCTCCTGACCCATTTGGAGGACCACCCCCCCAGGTGCCATCACGACCCAACCGGGCCCCCCCTGGCGTGCCCAGGTGAGTACAACATGTTGACTCTTTAGACAGCTGGCAAGCCTGAGCTCTCCATAGTAAGTTGGCATGAAGATAAAGTTGACTTGTAGATGGTTAACTTTTATTTTATAAATTGAGAAAAGTCTGTTGTTCAATGTGAAGCCTGGATGCAGTCTGTATTTAAAAGGCTAAGGAAACGTCTTTGCCTTGTCAGTGTCAGTACTAAGGATGTATAAGTGTGGAGGCAGAATGACTTTAGATAGAGTATAGGCAATGTAGATGTAGATGTTGATTAATTAAGTCTTCTACATCCACACCTTGACTTTGTTTTTGTTTCTCACCTTTGGTGTATTTCAGATGTGAATACTCAAATGTAAAAAAAACTAAATAGTCATCCTCCATAGAGGTAGGGTGATGTTAGTATGACAGAGAATATATAATATCCCAAACTCCCAGTCTGTTGTGTGCCCTGGTGCCCTGGTGCTGTTCTCCCACAGCAGAAATGGTAGTTTTAATTTAACATTGTGACCTGCAGAGCTCAAGTGAGCACCTTAAATGCTGAAAATCATTGGAAATCTAATCTTCTCTAACAAAGAAAGTACATACAAAAATATATTTTCTGATGTAAAGCCCTCTTTGCCCTTTTGGGTTACAACTACAAAGCAGTCCCTTTTATGTTACGTCTTTCACTAACCTGTCTCTCACTGCCTGCCCCAAATCTTTACCTTTCATTAAAGGTGAGTGCATGCTGTTTGGTTATAATGTGTCATATCTCACCATCCAGTCACCATTTTGCCTGCACCCTATGGCCACGCCTCCCCCTCTTCTTACCAGATAAAGACAACACAACTGTGGGAGAAAGAAATAAATCTGCTCTAAAGAAAGACATGACTGCGTCATGGTCTAATGTCATTTAATTGAGCTGCTGTGACAGCCAGGATAGGGTCCTGTGTTCTTTGTAAAACATGTACAGCGTGCAGTCAAGCACTGTTCCCAGGGTCAGAAATGAGTATTTTATTAACAGCCTTCTTGCGACCTGTTCTCAGAGAAGGCAAGTTACACAGATCCTACAATGCAAACAGCTGAGATTCACTGAGTTACCAATAACACATGGTTCTCTCTTTTTGACTCTTACTCAACCTCATACCTCCTAAGCCATCCCCTTCTGATTATAATTATTGTTTCAGAATTTCAATCAGGGACCAGTGAGGACTGACGGTAATGGTACGTCTGGTACTCTCATTACATGATTTCCATGTTTTTGCATGGCCATCTATTTACCTTCTTCACAAACAACCTTCCTGCACACACAGTTTCACAATTTTCCCATCATGCATCCCTCCACTCATCCCAGTACAGGTAAAATCATAATGGCCTGACTTCATACGTTACAAGTGTTACTTGTGCCCGTGTGGGCCAGGTGGAATCTGGCAGGGCTAGATTTCAACATGGTGCTCTCTGGGTGCCATAAAATTCCAGAATCACTTGGAAGTGTTTTTCGGTTGAGTCACCAAGCACCACAACAAAGAAAGTCCTCCATGAGACAGGCTTCGTAATATGGTTAAAGGCCTGACTCACTGCATTAATCTGAATCTTTAGTCTGTTGCTGTTTATTTGCAGGCAGTGATTTTGTGTTGAGGCAGAACTGTGAGGCAAAGCTAAAGAATGCTGTGTCTTGGCCAGACTCTGTGAGCGTGGGCCCAGATGTCAGGCCCATGTATTGTATACGAGTCCATTTACATACTCCTATCAAGAAAATAACTTTGTCAGCTTTTGCTTTTATTACATATGAGTGTGACAGTGTAACAGGAAGTATAGTATGTGTTATACATTGTTATAAACTTGCATAATAACTGTTGAATCCAGCCCATGTTGTGATTTAGACAAGTGTGTTAACTGAAAGTGGAACCAGATTAACCCTTTGATAGTTAGTACTTTGCCACCTGTCATAGCCTCTGAAATACTCATGTCCTCAGAACAGGGTAAATGTACACAAAAAAGCAGCTAGCTTATTTGTTCCACAGAGACATAGCCAAAAGAGAGAGTTATCTTTCACTGAGATAAATTCTGGAATTCAGGCTGAGACAGAGACACCCTATGTGGAACACAATGTGTACGCTGTGGAAGCCCTCTGTGCTTATAACTAGCAGTCTTCGGTCTGCTGCTTACTCAATTTTTTAATTTTTTATTGGGTCCTTCTACTTTTATAATATAAATGTTTTGCTGTAAAGATGCATTAAATGTACCTGCAAACATTTTAATATTATTCTTAATCTCACTGGAGTACCAAAATAATGTATCACAACATTCTGTAACTTCTTAATATTATTTAGCCTTGCTCCTGATGGGATGCTTTTGTTGCAATGTGCAATTTGACAGCAATGAAAAAAAAATATTTTTAAGGCCTGAGACTAACTAGTTGCCACTAGGGGGCAATGTTCCAGATGGGCTTTATTGTATGTTCTGGGTGTTCTCTGGGTGTTCGTGTGGTCTTGTAAATAACTGTGGAGTCCTAGTGTATATTCTTAAGTGTGTGTGTGTGTGTATGTGTGTGTGTCTATGTGTGTGTCTAAAAGTTAGCCACCTTCATTGAAGGCTGTTGTGCTATCAACATTGTTGTTTTTGACTGTCCTGTCTTTTTTCCGTGCGTGTGTGTATGTGTATGTGTGTGTGTGTGTGTGTGTATGCGTGCCTGTGTGTGTGCATGTCTATTTGTCCTGTATGTCTTGTTTGTCTTTGGTCTTTTTTTGCAGCAGGAGGGCACCAGCCTCGCCAACCCGATCCAACAGATCCTCAGAGTCCTTTTCCTTAGACCACTAGCCCTGGGCAGACAGCGGACAGACCCCGCCCCCCCACCCCACTACACCAGTTGTGTGAACGACAATAGCCCCCCAACAAAATAAAGCGGT
>JABJVR010000035.1:7149159-7195162 GCA_025773905.1 Chitala chitala
TGAATGTAAATTCATTATTATATAGGAACTAAAATGATATCAAATGCAATAGTGGTTATAGTACCATGATGATACCTCGTTGCTTATACTGTCTAGTGTACTTCTTATGCACAAATGCGTGCGTCTCTCTTATCCAACGTGCACTTTTCATTGCAGCAATGACAAATTGTGACATTATCACTAAATACACTTGAAAACAGGTATATAAAAAATGTATTGAACTTGTTTTGAATATCCAGCCTATAGGTATTAATATAAAGATATCCTTGTATATAACAAGCACCATCTATCCTACTGTAAGGATGCTTTTAATGCTTCTTTAAAGCATCCACACCTCGTATTGCACGACTGGCTCTTTTTCAGACAGCGTTGTACTAGTCAGAGTAGTGAACTGTGCGTTTCAATACGTGCAAAAAAGTTACAGTCATTTGGAGTCAGCTATTGTTCCCCTGCACTGTTCACCCCCTCCACCCTGCTTCTTCTGTCTCTGCTGTACCTCACTTGCCATTTTTCACTCACTGCTGCGTATCAGATGCGTCCTCCTCCATTGAAAGCTATCACCCTCTCTATGCAAGGCTGCTCTTGCATGCAGTCTCTCTACGTCGTTTTCTTCTCCCTCGGACAGAAATTCAGATGCATACCTGTGCAGATCTTCTTGCACCAGTAACTAAAGCAGGACTTTGTCTCAGGTGGCCACCTGTGACCACCCCCTCCCCACACACCCCCATGCTCATAACTCAACATCAGGTCATGGTTGTCCTCTTGTCTAAAATGTCCTGGGAGAACAGAGTAAGGAGTGAAGGAAAAATGCGCATCGTATACCTGTTTGTTGCGTTTGCTCGCTTTGCCTTAACTGCCTTTATTCTTCGCTTTTTTCCTCCCAAGCTCCTTGATTTCTGGAAATAAAATGCTGAGCTGTCGACAGTAACTGTCACTGTTTTTGTGTTTCCTCCGCTGAGGTAAACTCTTCTCTGGAAGACATAAAAACAGCACAAGGGAAATCAGAAACCATTGTGCCCAACTGCAAGTGCATGAGCTGTAAAATCAGAAACAAGTTTTTAAAAATGTGGCAATGAAACGGCTTCTACTCCTGAATTATGTCCTCCTGGGACCAGATCTCAACACACTCTGGGTCAAATTGGCTGTTCTCCAGCTAACTGTAGCTTCTCTGAAACCTATTAAATGTATTTTACTTCAAAATAAATTTGTTTACTGGTTTCAGCTATGATGCTTCCTCTGTTTTCCCAAAGTGCTCTTGCTCATGTCCAAGTTAAAGTATTTAATTTCTTCATTTTTGTCTTTTCCCTCTTTTTATTCCCCAGCCGGCCAAGCAAAGGCAGCCCCTCCCATCCTGACAGCCATGCTCCGTTTGACTCTTAATCACCGTCCTCTCTCTGCCCTCCCTCTGCCGCCCCCTGCTTACTGCTGCTTTCTCCTCCAGGCCCTGCTCCGCTGGTTCACTAATGTCACCGCACCCCCCCCCCCCCCAACTACCCTTTACTTCTTTTTGCATTGACAAATACTAAAATTGTATACATAATAAAAAGAAAGTCTAATGAGCCATGATTCTCTGGTATTACCTGGGGGGAAAGCAGCACATATGAAATATAGAGTATATGTTTCTGGTTAACTTCTGTTTGACACAGATTATTCTAACTAATTGCCAGTAGGGGGAGCCTGTTCCACTTGATTCCACTATGATTCAGCACAGGACACCTAAAGAGTTCTGCTGGGAGCCTGCAAAATTGTCTCTGGTTATCCTGTACCCCACTGACACTGGCCCTGGACCATAAAGTCACTGGACCCTTGTGCCACTATGCCAGTCACTACAGCGTGTTAGCGTGTTGTGTTGATAAGTACTGCATGTCGCTTTATGTGTGTTTATGTAAATCAGATGAAGTGATTTGTGACTAAAGAAGAATGACAACTCACCACATTTCCTCAGCCAGTTTACTGTAAGTCTTGGCCTCATTTGGTGGATTGTGGTGTTCTCTGTATATTTGTAACCTTTTTCCAAAAATGCTGGTCTTCAGCTTTACCAGTGACAATTGTGTCCTTTGGTTCATTCAATTTCTCATACATTAGTAAACAGGATCTAACTGAGGCGGGTCTATGTTAAAAGTGCAATATATATTTGGGAAGCTTTTGTAAATCTGAAAATGTCATTACACATTATAGAACAGATTTTAAAAGGTGGACACTTTGATTCTTCAGGTTCTTCAAAAATTTTCTGTAGTTAAAATTTTGTTTAAATATAGTAAGTGTACAATGATTGGCGGTGATATTATTAACCTACAACTTAAGACAGGCTTTTGTTTCTTGTTTGTTGTTGGATCAGTGCCAGGATTTGTAAGTGTGCAGCGACATATCTCTGTTTCAGCATTTTTGGTAATAATTTAAATTCATACTGAGAGGTTGAAAGGACACAAGTGTAACATTCCTTACTCGGTCTTTGTGATGTAATTTTACGGTACATGAACAAAACACATTGCCCCGACTCCTTTTAAAACTTCTGAGTCTCAAATTATTTAGTAATTATTATAATTATAAGAATATAGATCATCATGGACAAATCTTAAATGCGTCATGTATACATGTGTTGCATCTATGAAACTTGTGCTTCCACTGTTTAGTTTAGTTGACTTGTAAAGTATTCAATAACTATTAAAAATGTGGTTGTGCAAAAGTAAGTATGTTAAAAACATTGAATAAAAATGTGCAAGAAAAATATAAAACATTCTCTGGCAGACTGGTCCCTGAGTAGGAGAAATTCGATTGGAATTCCACCTTTGAGAAACTTGTATAACTTCTTGCTGCCATGTGTCCTGTATCTTATACTGCTGTTGCTGAATTCCAAGCAAGGCTTTAATATTTACAGAAATAAACTGTCTGCGTGGAAGATGTTCGTGTCTGCATGGCTTTTTATACCACACAAGAAAAACATTTGCAGGAAAATACTATATGGAGAATATTTTTCCCACTTACACTGAGAAACTGATTCATTGTTAATATTTTATGAAGGAGGTTCTTTAAGTATTTAAATAAAATGCTTTAGTCAGCATTCAATATTTGCTACCTTCTAGCATCTCATCTTTAGTGTATTCTTAAAGGGTAAATACTAATTCTTGTCCCAAAAACATGCATTTTCAATATAAATGTACACAATGTGAAATATGATATTACACTGTATGTGTAGTATATAGTTTTCAGAATGGTATACCTTACTGGTGTTACGGCCTGACTGCAACTATGCTCCTCCAGAAGAAAACAGAAGATCCAGTCTCCAAAATCTCCAATATGTACATCAACTACAGCCCCACCTATTAACCGAAGGTTTAAGTGAACATTTAATTTTTCATGCAGAAGTCTCTTGGTTCAAATCCCAACCCAGCCACCTGGTGTGTCCTTGAGCAAGACACTCAGTGCTAGTTCATTGTAACACACTTATGAAAATGTTGTAAGTTGCTTTGGATAAAAGCATCTTCTAAATGACTTATTAATTTATCACATCTGCCAAGCACGTTTTCTTCACTGCCATTAAACACCTGGACACTGACATAACGTCGATGTTCATTCTGCCCTTGCTTATTAGGCCTATATTTTCCATTTCCTAAACCAGTTTAATTTCAGAAAGCACAACGTAAAATATCGAAAATACAGTTATGTAGAAACAGCACACTCTTTCGGCTCGTTATGATTGTCGCTGTTTTAAATTTCTGCAGAGATTGCCCCTATATCACGATGGTGATTTGGACAGCACAATGTCCAGCATTATTATTGGACGTCTTAACTTCTAATGTCTGTTTCAAAAGACATCGGTTATTGATTAAATTATTGCAAACAAATTCCTATAACAATATGGTTTTATTCACAAGGTTTTAGGCAGCGAAAAAAAGTTTTTATCATTGAGTGCGCGTTTTGTGGTACTGCCAAGAGCTGGACGATTTCAGGCACAACATTTTTTTTCCCCACTTGTGCTGGTCTCACTAGACTAGAAGCCAAGAGGACAGCAAAGGCTACTTTTTTAGGGATTAAAAGCATTTAAATTTACAAAACTGAAAAAGTTCGTGGGTTTGTGCAGGGCGTAAACCACCGTTTTAAATCTGAGGGAAGAATTACCGTAACGTGAAGTTTGTAGGTCTAATGAAAAGAAGCTTACTGAACCAAACATTTCAACCAAGTTGTTTGAAACCAGATTATGAAAATTAAAATAATACTGTAATTATTACACCAAATCCTGCTGCCGAATAACAATGTAATTATGGATAATTTACTGGTTAACGTGAAGACCAGGGTAAGATTGACGTTAATCAGAGAGCACTGTAATTATATAATTTTAAGTATTAAAAACAATATATATGTCTCATTATTGAAACACATGAATTATATATAAACCCTACTTACGAGACAATTACAAAAATTTAATGAATACTCTGAAACTTTTAACTATGCGTTGTCACATGAATTAAAGGACGTAAAAGCGTAAAATATTTTAGCAACCATCGGCTCCATCAACGGTGACGTCACCCCGAGGGTCGAAGACAAATGACCGACTGGCTTCCATCTCAGCGGGTTAATCCCTTGTCTTTGGTGCGGGAGCCCCGATCGCGCCCTCGGTCCGTTACAATATTTAAATCAATAACGTTTATATATTTCAAATAAAATTTAAAGGAGGTCTTAAATGCAGACTTTAATTAAATGTAAAGAAAGAATTTCCCCGTTGTTGGAGTAATAAGGGTTCGCATGGGTTAAAACTATATAATAATAATATAGTTTTAAAATAACGTTTATATGTGTAAAATACAAATTTTACGGAAGTCTATCAACACTATGAACAGTCAATCAGTTATCTTCTATACCGCTTCATCCTGTTTAGGGTCGCGGACACTATGAACAGCTCTTTTACAATTTTAACACGAATTCGTGGTACTGTAGTATTTTGTGGGACGACTGTCATGTTAAATGTTGGTTATGGCACATGATCTCCGATTGTCTTTTTTCACATTGACCTTTTGCACACTTTTTTGCACACTGACTTGTTTTGTTTAACATTGGTCATTACGCTTGTAAATGTGTCCAAGTGTTCGTGTTGTCTATTGTGAACTGGTTGACTGTTAATGTGTCCGTCTGGAAGAGCTAAGGGTGTCACCGTTGTCACGTGACCACGAAACACGCTGCACCGAGTGTCGCTCCGGAAGCACGTGTTCTTCTCCATGTACCGATAATTATTGGTCTTTTTGTTCCTTTTTCAGATGTTATTATAGAGTAGCGAAGAGCGAAGTCTGGATTTCAAGACCTCAGCAATTCTGAATAAACAAGCTGACCTGTATGTATGCTAAAATATAAATGGTCCCCTCAATATATCATAGTGTAATTTAAATAATGTCGAATTCTATTCAATAAGATTAGAAGAGCATGATCAGTGTGTGCGCTAAACCTAAAATATTAGTATAACCTCTATCTTGTTAGGTATCCTAATAAAATTGTTTTAAAAGTTCTGGGAAGACCCAGCTGTTCAGTTATTTTAGAAACCGAGACAACATAAAGTTGAATTACACACAGTATTCTCTTAATTTCTTAAAATTGCCTGGAAAACGTTAAACGATTAACTAACTACTTTTTAAAATTTATAATCATTACATACTGAACAGCGCTTGTATGTTTCTGTACGCCATTAGCGTAGCTGAAAAAGAGCAGGTTAATAACTTCTGGACACCACACAAGGAAAGCAAATACCACTAGTATAGTTGACAAATAAAATAAATAATAAACATAATCCTCATCATTTTCAGTCCTCATAAGTGGTGTAGACGTTAAAACAATCATCAGAATAAGCTGAAAGAAGTGCGGAGGGGTTAAACTGTAAACTGCTGGAATGAGCAGGAGCGAAGAGGAACACCACACAGAGGAAGGCAGAAAGCCCCAGAAAAGTCACGCCCTGATCGGCTGTGAAAGGGAAGCCCAGTGTGGCGGAAGTTTCGCTTTGACTAATCGAGAGGTTGCTTTTCTAGTTTATTTTACAATAGAACGCCACAACAATTAAATTACGAGTAATTTCATCTCGTCTGGCATTTTCATGCGGATGTGAACAAGCGATATTTTCTTCTCGCGATCACATTGTATGATACTACAGAATGAGTGTAGAAGACGTCCCACATCCCTGCTATTTGTAGATGATGTTGTTCTCATGGCACCATCTTATTTTGACCTCCGGTGCTCACTCGACCGGTTTGTTGCGGGTGTGAAGTGGCTGGGATGAGATTTAGCATCTCAAAATCAAAGACCCCGATTTTCCATTGTACAAGAGTAGATTACTCCCTTCATGTTAGGGGAGAGGGACTGCCTCAAGTGGAGGAGTATCTCGCGGTGTTGTTCACTAGTGACATTAATCAGAGAGGCATGAATGCAAACTTTATACCAGTTTGTTGTAGTGAAGAGAAAGCTAATTGTGGGGAGGAGCTTGCTGAGGTGATTCAATTATGTGATAAGGATGCCCCCTGGAAGACTGCCGGTGGTGCTTTTCCAGACAGGTTTCACGGGCGGAGGCTTCAGGGTAGGCCCAGGATGTGCTGGGGAGACTATCGGCAGCTGTTTTGGGAGTGCCTTGGGATTGCCGAGGAGTGGCTGGACGACACTGTGGGTGAAAGGGAGGTCTGGAATGACTAGCTCAGCCTGCTGCTTGCTGCTGTATTGAAAATACACTTGGATGTATTTAACCCGAATTGATAAGTTTGTCATCAACATAAAACATACATAAAACAAGTTCACCTGATGTGTTGTGAATACATTACATTTAACAAGTTATACGAATAAATGGTCTATTCTCAGAATAGGCAATTTGCCCCAAAGTGATGAGCATAATTATAGGAAAACAGCATATTGAGATACAGTTTTGTCTGAAAAAAAAAAAAACTAAATAATGACATACAGAGGCAGATTTGGATGACAAATTTAGAACAGAGCAATAAAACAAATAATAATCAGTATCCTGTCTTCTGAGTCTGTGAGAATCCTTAAGTGCGTTAACCTTGAGCCTTCTTGGGTGTTTTCAAATTTCAACTTTTATTATAACCACATTTAACTTTTTGTTTTACCAAAGGCTTTCATGTGACCTGTCAACACTGAACTGACCTTGTAATGTGTGTGTGTCTGTGTACCTTACCATGGACTGGTGCCCTGTTCCAGATGTTTTCTGGCATGGCCTATGAGCTTTGATATTCCCAGTTTGGGAAATAAATGAAGTAATACTAAAATATGGTACTTGGAGCACACAGTATTTTATTACTTTATATGTGTACAATGTATAACATAAAAATGAGTTTTCACTCAAAAATATAGTTTGGTCAAGTTTAAAATCGGGTGTTGCACCAGGAAAAACATTAACATAGGCCACGCAATTGTTATTGCTGTAACACTTATACTTTATCATGCAAACATCAGCAAAGATAATTCATAGTTAATCTGGTGTAGTAATGAATGCATAATAGTGAAAAACTAAGGTTAAAGCGGTAGCCTAATATTAAAATGCCGTTGTATTGTGTCCCGCAGATATTTTGAATGAAGACACGAAATTGTCATGTTTTTAAGGACAATGATTTATTTGTACTTTAGATGGGCTTATTAAACCCTGGTAACAGGTTTATGCATATACTGTATACTTAATATAATTAATATTAATGAAACGCTGGAAAACCTCTCGGTTCCCACTTAAAAAAATAAAACGCCAAACTGTTTTATGTCTTTCTCCCAGTACTGTTTAGTCTTTTCTGTGTATTTGTCACGTTGTACTTTTAAATTCCTTTCTATTTGCAACGAAAACGTAACTCAAATCATGTCAAATGTCTATAGGTTACGGGTATACATTACTGATGCATACTCTATCTCTGTTAATATTTGGTTATACCATACACTTTGTGACTATATACCTGTCTGATAGGCATATGTTTTTTAAGAACTGTAAGGTGTTATAACAGTTTTATGTAATGAAAGAAGCGTAAAATAACTTATTTTGGGTAATATCAATAGGCTTATTTTGTGCGGTACCTTACCGGCAAGGATATGATTGGGCCAGCATGCGTCAAAACCTAGCCAATTGATGTTGTTAACTTGGGCGTGTGTTATAACGTGACCACGTCTCTCACACGTTCGAATCAGCAGCAGCCAGCTAGTTTCAACCAGCCAATGCGTGTGTTCCAACGAACTGCTTCTTGACCAATCGAATGCATCCACGATAGGAAACAGAAGAACATTATATAGACACGACGCTAAGACAGCACTCATTTGAATTGTACATTGAAAGAGCAAGAGATCTAGTAGTTCAGTTATATTGCGGCTGCTCATATTTGCTCCTAGTACAAGTGTCTTATTAAATTTGTTTTAAAGGTATGTATCCCTTTGGGAACTTTTGATTGTATTGCTGGCTGTCTAGTCTTAGCAAGCTTACATTAGAGCGTTACTTAAATTCAGTTTTAATTAAGTTAGACATTTCTTTGGCTACTATAAGATTAGAACTGGATGGGAGGTTTGAATTATTAGTTATGATTAGAAGTGTATTGTTAAGATTGCTGTTAGCTGTTATTTTACGTAATGGCCGCAATGTTCATTATGACTTGTGGTAGTACTGAGCACCTGCTGTACAGATTACCACGTTTAAACCGTTGACGGGAGTTTTAAATGAGTGCATTTTATGTGATTCTTTTTAATGGGCAAGTAAAAAGAAATCACGGCCGTAACTTTGACATGTGAATGTTTTGACTGACGTATGTAAGTGTTGTACAGGGCATAGTAAATCTGGGTGCTTTTGCAGATCGTGTTCTCTGAAGCCTAATGCAGTGTGTAACTTTGACGTTTTGGATTATTTTATTACTGTACTGGTTGAGCCTTTTCTGCATATGTCTGCTACCTTGTTTGTGTGTGTGTATAACCGTTTTTTCCCTTCGAGAATGTTATGTTTAAGGTTGCTGTCTCAATTAACTTAGCAACATTTCGGTGTAGTTGTCCATGATGTGTGGAAATGGTTCCTTTATGCCTGTAGTAGCCCGCTTGCTAGCCGCCGTTGTTTTTCAAGCATTCCAGGACGATTGAACGTATAGATTTGCTTTGTAGCTCGCTTGTGGGTTGCTTCACCTGATGCTTTGTGTCGTCGGTGTTTGAGCATGCTTATACATCCATGTGAAAATGACAAGTTGGCTTCCGTTGAGACGTTCTCGAAGGTTCTTTGGTGCGCTTTAGCCGAGCGCGCACGTTTCTCTTCGGTTTGCAAGCTCATCCCTGGTCTGAGCTTTTCTCTTCGCCGACGCTTTCGACAGTTGATGCTTTATTACATTGAGCAGTACTGAATGCGAGCAACTCTGAGCTGAACTTGGCGTGCGTTTTCGGTGCTGTTTCACCGCCTTTCATCGCCGGTTCGCTTCATCTTTGTGCCAGCAGATCACGTGACTGGGGAACAGAAGACTTGAGAGGATGAAGCTACTGTGCGTTGTCCTTCTGATGCTCGGCAGCGTTTTTGCCGAGGAAGACGACAAAAAAGAAAATGTGGGGACAGTCGTGGGAATTGACTTGGGAACCACATATTCCTGGTACATATTTTAATGTGTCGTATTTTAATGGCGAGTCTAGTGCTCCAGTTTTTTGTAGATCGATCTTGCAAAGATGCATGATGGTCAAATGAGAACATGCTTAACTGTCAAACTCTAATTCTCTTATTTTGCTCTCCAGTGTGGGTGTTTTCAAGAATGGCCGTGTGGAAATCATTGCCAATGACCAGGGTAACCGAATCACTCCATCCTATGTGGCTTTCACCACAGAGGGTGAACGTCTGATTGGGGATGCTGCCAAAAACCAGCTGACCTCCAACCCTGAGAACACAGTATTTGATGCTAAAAGACTGATTGGTCGCACTTGGGGTGACCCATCAGTGCAGCAGGACATCAAATACTTGCCTTTCAAGGTGAGTCATTTGCTTGTTGTACACTTTTTTTTCCGGTTGGTATTAAATAGCAAAAACTAATAATCGCTTCTTTATTAGGTTATTGAGAAGAAAAGTAAGCCCCACATTCAGGTCGACATTGGTGGGCAAACAAAGACCTTTGCTCCAGAGGAGATTTCTGCCATGGTTCTCACCAAAATGAAGGAAACGGCTGAAGCTTACCTAGGAAAGAAGGTGAGACTTTGCAGAATTCTTTTACTTTTATGACACATCAAGCTCACACCTGAACTACATTTATTCGTGTAGCGGATGCTTTTATCCAAAGTGACTTACATTTCACGTTACCCTGTGTCTTGCTCAAGGACACACCTGGTGGCTGGGCTGGGAACCAAACCAGGAGATTTCTGCATCCCAGCCTGATGTGTTCTACCCATTGAGCCACCAGGCCACTAATGTGGTTGTAATGCTTTAACCATTCTTTTCTTAGGTCACACATGCTGTAGTGACTGTCCCAGCTTACTTCAATGATGCTCAGCGCCAGGCAACTAAGGATGCTGGTACTATTGCTGGGCTGAATGTCATGAGGATCATCAATGAGCCGTAAGTTAACTATTAAAATTTTAATGGGTGAAAGTATTTGAGACTGCCATAAACTACAAAACTAACATGGTTTATTTCAAAGACACTAGGTTATCATTTGATGTACTTGTTTACAATTTCACTTATGTTTCCATGCATTACATCAAGGTTGTCCAGTCATGGTCCTGATGGGCCTCAGTGTGTATTTTTGTTTCAGCCAGTTTCTGTTAGTTGAGCATTAATGTCAAACACTGAGTATCAATTTTAACAAATTTAAAAGCACGACAAAGATTTGCTTATGTTTTCAATTATAATATAATCCTTTTCTTGTTAATCACTTAAGTCATTGCTCCTGGTCGAGTATTCTTTGTCATTGGCATCTTTGTGTTCTTGAATTACAATTTGAATACATTTAATTACTTGTTTAAACACCATGCTAAATTCTCCAGACATTTTCTGCTTTGATTTTGGTTAGTGGGACATTGTTGTGTGTGTGGGGGGGGGGGTTTATAATTATTACAAGTCTTAAAGCACGAGTCTCCCTTGTTTCTTAGAGAAAGTAGGCATTACAAAGATGAGTAAATGGAGACGGATTCAAATTATCAGTAAAATTGAATAGAAGATGTAACTGATTTAACATGGTGGACAAATTACAATGAATTGGTTGGAAGAGAACTTGTGCCCATTGTGGCCCTCCAGGACTGTGATTGGACACGCTTAGTTTGACACAATTTGAACTCTAATGTGCACATTACTATCACTTCCCTCCCACAGGACAGCTGCTGCTATAGCATATGGTCTTGACAAGAAGGATGGAGAGAAGAACATTCTCGTTTTTGACTTGGGTGGTGGCACCTTTGATGTGTCTCTCCTTACTATTGACAATGGTGTCTTTGAGGTGGTGGCAACCAATGGTGACACCCATCTAGGTGGTGAAGACTTTGATCAGCGTGTTATGGAGCACTTCATGAAGTTGTACAAGAAGAAAACTGGCAAAGATGTGCGCAAAGACAATCGTGCCGTGCAAAAGCTTCGTCGTGAAGTGGAGAAGGCCAAACGTGCTCTCTCAGCTCAGCATCAGGCTCGCATTGAGATCGAGTCTTTCTTTGAGGGTGAAGATTTCTCAGAGACCCTTACTCGTGCCAAGTTTGAGGAGCTCAATATGGTAAGTGTCTTGCATTTCCTAATGGCTTAATGCTGAGAAAGCTGAACTCCTCTTGTCTTGAGTGATCACCCTGCAAAGCTAATTTATTGGCATTGTCATGCAACTTGTTCTTTTTAACTTCTAGGACCTCTTCCGTTCCACAATGAAACCTGTGCAAAAAGTGCTGGAAGACGCTGACCTGAAGAAGTCTGATATTGATGAAATTGTCTTGGTGGGTGGCTCAACTCGTATTCCAAAGATCCAGCAACTGGTGAAGGAGTTCTTTAATGGAAAGGAACCCTCTCGGGGCATCAATCCTGATGAAGCTGTTGCTTATGGAGCAGCTGTACAGGCTGGAGTTCTGTCCGGAGAAGAAGATACAGGTAAGTTATGAACTATGGCTCACCTGTCACTTTTTGTGTGCAGTACTGTGTAATCATTTTGATTGCATTTGTACTAATGGGTTGTGTTTCTTTAGGTGACCTGGTCCTGCTGGATGTTTGTCCTTTGACCCTTGGCATTGAAACAGTGGGAGGTGTTATGACTAAGTTGATTCCTAGGAACACTGTAGTGCCCACAAAGAAGTCTCAGATCTTTTCAACTGCTTCTGACAACCAGCCCACTGTTACAATTAAGGTCTATGAAGGTATGTTCATGTGTTCAATGCTAATGAAACAAAAGTACTTTTGAGTTTTCCTGTTCCTAATTGGTTTGTGTACTTTGTACTGTTATGCTGGAATAGCTGTCTGATGGTACCCTCATCTACTCTTCTCTAGGTGAACGTCCTCTGACTAAAGACAATCATCTACTGGGTACCTTTGATCTGACAGGAATACCCCCTGCACCCCGTGGTGTCCCTCAGATAGAGGTAACCTTTGAGATTGATGTGAATGGTATCCTGCGTGTAACTGCGGAAGACAAGGGCACTGGCAATAAGAACAAGATCACAATTACCAATGATCAGAACCGCCTTACACCAGAAGACATTGAGCGCATGGTGAACGATGCTGAGCGCTTTGCAGACGAAGACAAAAAGCTAAAGGAACGCATTGATGCACGCAATGAGCTTGAGAGCTATGCCTATTCACTGAAGAACCAAGTTGGTGACAAAGAGAAGCTGGGTGGCAAGCTTTCGGCAGAAGATAAGGAAGCCATCGAAAAGGCAGTGGAGGAGAAGATTGAGTGGTTGGAGTCTCATCAAGATGCTGACACTGAAGAGTTCCAGGCAAAAAAGAAGGAATTGGAGGAGGTGGCACAGCCAATTGTGAGCAAGCTGTACGGCAGTGCAGGTGGACCACCGCCTGAGGGAGGGGAATACGATGATCAGTCAGATAAAGATGAGTTGTAGTGTCACTCCCTGAGGTCCTCCTGAGGTTCTTGGTCACCTGTGAATGCTGGACTAAGTGGACTATGGAGTAAAGCAGGGCAAACACCAGCCTGAAAAGCTTGGAAAGACTGCAGGGGGTGATTAAAGTGAATGTTTTCTTCACTAGAAAGTGGAGATTTAAGTTGGCCTTGATTGAGGCCCACTTCTGCTGTTTGGCAGTTTAATGAGGTATATCTTGGGGTGGGGGGGATAAAGTCTGGATTAATGAAATGGGTGCGCAATCTTCAATATTGACTTATTTATTTTGATCTGGTTGTCTTGGCGATTGTGGTAGACTTTCTACTGGAAAACCCTGAAAATAAACCTTTGATACAAACCTAACAACTTCTGTATCTTTGTCATGGTGACAGTCAGTGTTTTGAATTTTGAATGCATATGATTGGCTAGAGTGTCCCACAATTTAATAGTGATATATTGTGAAATGAAGTTGAAGAGCAGTCCGCCCCCAATGATAAGTGACATCTGCTGTACAATGCTTATTTTCATAACTTTAAACTCCCACTAATTGTTCTGTACAGGGCAAGTAGGCACAACGCTCTATCCCACAAGCTAGTGCTGCTAAAATGAGGTCATGTCAATACATACAAATTAAGAGTATGTTGGGAGAAAAAGATGTTTAGCTAACATTGTTTGGAAGTGGTTCACTCTTATGTTGGATATGAGTGGGAAGTGGGGTGATGTGGAGCAGAGCTGCATTACAAGACTTTTTTTTTTTTTTTTTTTTTTAAACTCAAGTGTTTTCAGTGTTTGGCAGCTGAAAAATTTTACTTCTAATTTTACTTCTGTCTCAAGATGCCCTGAGTGCTCTGACTTGTTTGGGCAGTGATGGAATGTATAATGGTAGGATTGCCTAAAATCATGTTTTCAAGGGAATAGTTTTGTATCGTACACATTATGTAAGCAATGAAATTGAAGTACACTTAAGGGTTCATATTCAATCCCTGTCCTGTGCTGATTTGTGTTAATCTGGGAAAACTGCAACACTTGCACTGGAATGAACACGTGGGCTGGCCTGCTTGTCCTACACCAAGTCACTGTTTTTGGTTGGTACCATGACTGCCAGAGCTTAATTTGCCCTAAGTTTTTTAGTTTTATGTGAACATTTGCTCATTTCTGTAAGTAAATAAAGATGCATAGTCTTTGTAAATGTGTATAACCTTGTACTTGAGTATTTTTCTTGCACATTACAACTATATTACTATGTGGGAAATGAAGCTAGGGACTTTTATATAATGTAACAGTCAATTTATCATGCACTGAAGTACTTTATTCATCCCCAGGGGCAAGTTGTCACAGTCGCCAAAGACAGTGTACAGATGAGTTATAAGAAATGAAATGGGGAAAAATTGTGCAAGTGTACAATGGACATGGTTAACGTGTCTTTACAGTCCGATTAGGAGGTCCTTCTCCTGACTCAGAGACAGACATTGTGTAGTTGGACTGCTGTTGGTAGGAAAGACTTCCTGTAACATCCTTTGCTGTAGTGAAGCTGAAAAATAGTCTGACTAAAAGGGCTCCGCTGTCAAATCAGAAGGCCGTGGGGGGTGTGAGGTGTTTTCCGTTATGTTCAACAGTTTGTGCATCTTGCCAACCAGCTCCAGAGAAGTCTCCAGCATAGAGCCAGCCTTTCTGATGTACAAGGATATACACGTTTACAAAGCAAAATTATTCAACTGAGTGATAGATACTGAACACACTGCATTCTTAGCCTGAACAGCAGCAGCTTGAAGTTTACTTAAACATCTTGATCTTTCACATGAAATCCAGAGGTCCTTGGAGCCAGGTTTATTTAGGAGGGGGAGTTCTGTCACGCTTCCTGTTCCCTGACCTGCTAGTCTGGTGTCCAGTCAAGCATACAAAACGTCAGTTCTCATTTTCTTCAGGGAGCAAGTCAGAGAAGAAAGCAATAAGTAACAGATTTAACTAGACTAAAAGGGGTGTATTTCCACAAATCTACAAAGTACAAACTCCACGACCTTATATATATATATATATATATACTGTATAGTGCGCCTATTAAAAATTGGTTAAAGAAAACACAATTACTGTATAATGTTTAATGTAACAGCCAAACTACTTCTAAAATTTTTCCTACATATTATCAAGAAATGTTTCAAAATTCAAACTCCTGCGTTAAAGATGTTACTACCAGCCCCCACCACGGAGTTTTAGGTAAACGTTTTGTTTAAATACCAGAAACCGAATAAATCACAGTCTCCTCTTTGGGAAACTTACAAATTTCTATAAGACCATCCCATAGTGTTTTTTTCATAATTTATAGCCAGTTTTGTTCAGTGGATAATTTGAGATGTTCGCAGTAAGCGAACACGGGCCCCTGTGTAAAACTGCGTCTGCACTAGACGGGGGGTTTTGATGTAGCGGCCACACAGCCCTCCTCCTGAACACTGCTGCAACCTTTCCTGTGTTTAGTTTATGTGTATGCGCCTGAACACAGAAGAGCGCTATTTGAATTTCCAACGCAGAGCAGAGCCGAAACCTAAACGAGTGCAGAAGATAACTAGCGCAATATAAAGATGGAAAACGCAAAACTGCACGTTCGTACACAGCTGGAAGACGGAAAAAGGTAAAAGCTTCTACACTTCTAGTTTTCATGACAAAAGTCAACGGATCGCACCTCCGCTACCGCTTTTACATAAATGCGCACTGTTTGGACTTTCTTCTACAAATAAATTGACTGGAAAAAAACTTTTCGGTTTTGGAAAAACTGATCAAATAGTATGACCTCAAAGCTGTACATACCAACAGCTCTTTAAAACGAGGTTTACAAATTCGTGATTTTATGGATTCTGTTGCATCAGTTATTTATTCAGTTGATTTCCATTGGGTGCTGCATAGTTTTATATTAAAACAGTGTAACTGAATAAAATGTAATCTTAACAAATAGTTTATGGACGTTTCGGTGCGGTTTTCGGTTTCGGAGATTGTAAAATTAAGTATTTCATCATAAAAACACGAGCTACGTTTTCTTGCTCAAGTTTAAAATGTGGGTGGAGGTGGGGCACTGACTGTACGTCCGCCGTATATTACGTCGCTTAAACCGCGATCTGGAAAAGCCTATTAAATTATTTAATCAGCTGCTATCTTGATTTAATAACAATATAAACCTAAACTACTAAGACTTCAGATGTCCATATTTGTTTCATTTATATATTTTAGTCATCACAGATGATCAACGAGATTAAACAGTTTTTATTTTATTTACTTTTTTCTTGCGACAATGGTATAGATTGTACATACTACATTGCTGATAGTACAGAAGTCGAAAATAAAGGTACATTAGATTTTGGAGTATGCTTGACAGTATTTTTTGGGCTTCTATAAAGAACAGTGAGAGAATTCAAGAATCATTTTCAAAGCACTGTGGAGCCAAAGGAATAGATCTGGAATGAACTTTAAAATATTTTTAAATATTTAACTTCTTTCTGATCATGGTTCATGTACCATCCCCTGTATATTTTGCATGGTTTTTCATGCATGTAGCATTTACTTTGTTAACAGTTTGGTGCAGATGTGATTTGGTAACCATACAGTGGTGGTAGTCAGTATGCAAATTCTGCATTTAACTTTACACTTGCAGCTTGTAGATTTCTTTATAGGAGAATCTACAAGATTAGCAATGATCAGAAAGCACCTAATGTAGGTCTCCTGGAGTCTGTTCTAGTGATTTAAGATCATACGTCCTGGTGTTTAAAATTGTCTTGAATAATAAAACATCAGTCCGTCCATTACACAACTGCATGTCCTGTACAGGGTCATTGGAGGCCTATCGCAGACACCCTAGAATGTGAGGCAGAGGACACCTTGGACAGGATATGAAGACATCACAGGACACACACACACACACACACACACACACACACACACACACACACACAAACACATATTACGGCAAACGCTACCCATTGAACCACTGTGCTGCCCATGTGTAAATAGGATAAATTTGATCCCAAAGTTGGCCTCTTGTTGGACTTAACATAGTTTTTCATTTCCGTTACAAGATGAGAGAGGGAGGAGAGTAACACGGTGGTGCTGTTATAACTCAGAAAATGTTAAAGAAATTGAGATGTAATGCACTGGTTTCCTTTTATGAAAGTTCAAATATTGTTTTACTAGTGTGAGTTGGAATGTTCAGGAAGCTCATTTTTGACTGGATCTTTTTTCCTGACAGAATATTGTTTTCAGGTTTGATTTTTGTTAACCCTTGAAAGGGTGCGCCTAGAGAGAGCAGCATTAAATATTTTTCTACTTTTCTGAGTAACATGGTTCAAAGAAAACCAAAATCAATGCTTTTAAAATCACAAATAATGCCATTTATGTAAAATGCGTCTACCAAATCGTTAAGCACTTCCTTGAAGGCGTTCAAGAGACTGAGCTGTGAACTGCCTGAACATTGCCTGTTATAAGCTGTGACAACACACAGACACAACTTTCTACTGGATGATTTTCCAAACCTACATGGCATTTGTTTTCACAAAGTGTTAAAAAAAACTTTTTAAATTAAGATTGCAGGTGATATTAGGTTGATTTCCTATTTTTCAGAAATGTTTGTCGTGCTTGTGCTTTACTTGCGCATCAAGAATCCACCTGCCTTTTTCCTAAATGAGTGAGCTGACCTGGAGACACTATAGCCCTTTGATCCGAATTGTCGGTCATGCCCTCAACCGATGCGTCTGACCTGCCTTTCATCAGAGCTACATGCAAAGACCAGGTGATAAGGAGGGGCCCGGTGGCTCCTCAGAAGACTGTGACCAAGCGAAGACTGGAGGAAAGGACTAATGTGAGGGGACAGGGTGAAGACAGAAAGCGCAGTGCTGGGGAGAGACTCTGTAAGAGGTGAGATACTAAGCTAAACCTATGGCATCCAGCTTCCAAGTTCAGAAGCTGAGTATGATAACTTAATGGTCAGGGACCTCAAACTACCAAAAGGTAATCTATTGACTGCCAGGTGTGTCCTTGAGCAAGACACTCTGCGCTAGCTCCCCGGGTGCCACATATGGCTGCCCACTGCTTCCCCCAGGGGGATGGGTTAACAGGGTTAAATGCAGAGTATGTGAAGTGTTGTCACTTTGGATAAAAGTGTCTGCTGAATGAATACATTTTAATGTAGATTTTTAATTTTATAAAGTTAAAAGTCTGTTGATCATAAATTTTGAACTTAAGCAAAATCTTATTCACTAGGCATGGTGATGAATCACCATAGTGGCAAGGTTCTAAATGTTTAATTGACATATACTATATACCCATACAACACATGTACCATATACCCGTACAACACGTACCGTATACCCATATAACACATATTAAGACAACAGTAGGAAGTGGTTCATGCATTTCAGTCAAATGGCTATTACTTTGTCAGTATTTTATACACCTTAGATCTACTAGTAATATAACATAGATCTCAGAAGGGCAGTAACAGCATGTGATATATGCTGGTCTGCAAATGTCTCTTCCCAGTCAGGGGGGTGAAAACTGGGAGACGGCTGTTGCTTGGAGAGATCCAGGGGCGGGCGTTAAACTGGCAGCGGTCAGGACATCCCTGAGAAAGAACAACCAGGCTCCTCCTCGCAAAAGGAGAAAGGTCCACCCATCAGTATTCAAGGGGAAGGGTGAGTTATTGCAGATTAAAGCCGTGTCTCAGTTGGTCATGTGGTCAGTTGTATACATGAGCTTTAGCTGGCCCACATTGCTTATTGGTTCAGTCAAGCTATTGTAATAGTAATGTTGGAGCTCTGATCCTCTTTCGTGTAGCTATATAATTCGTCTATGAGTACTGCACTTACACTACCATTCCTTCCTGCTTATACGTACTGTGACATTTACAGCACAGACACTGTGGAACCCTTTTTAAACACAGCAAGCATTAAGCACATGTGCACTGAAAAAGCAGTAAGCTGAAGGGGTAAAATGTATAATATGGTTTCTTTGTGATAATGTCCAGAAAAAGTGTATTTCCAAGGATCTAAGAAACTGGTAATATGTTGCAGTAAAATGTCGTATAGTTTTCTGTCTGTTGTGGCATATTTACAGTTGAACTATATACTGCCTTGGTGTAAAACAAATGATCATCTTTGATCATCACACAACTTTCTCAATAAATGTGAACACGTGTTACAGAACTGCTGAATTTTAGATTTATTCCAAGCAGAAAATGACATACAACACTTCCTACACAGGCTCAGGTTTGACATAAATGTAAGTTCTTTCTATCGTGTTCCAAATAAACCTTACATGAACCACCTCTTGAACAATATGCCTCTGGCTGTGGTTTTGATACTTTTTATGCTGGCATGGTGTGGTGTTTCTGTCGCATGATTGGCTGTTTAAGATTGATATGCAGGAGAACCAGAGGCTGCAGGGAACCCTGGCGGATAGAAACGCAGATATTCCTGGTGCGGGGAAGTTCTTACTGAGGAGTTTTTAATTGCATCTGACAATGGCAGAGTCAGTTGGACAGTAATCATTGATTTGAAGCAGTAATCTTTGATAATCTTGTGTATTACTGTGACAGGCTTGTGTCACAGATCAATATTAATAAATATGGAAGGCATTTAGTCATCCACATGCCCTCTGTGAAAGAAAACAACAATTGACCAAGTTATAGTGAAGATGTGGGGTTTGACTATCATCAGTAAATGTGATTTTTATTAATAATTAACAGAATGTTTACGTACATGTGTTTAGTATGTTTTGTAAATATTTCTGGTCTTGGAAATGTTGTGACATTAAAATTAATTAATGTCACCTATTATGACTTTTGAGTTGATATCCTTCTAGAACTTAACTGAACAGTGTGTTTTGTCTTCAGACTTACTTACCTTTCCATATCAGTACTTTTGCTTATGTAAAATTAGATTGCTTTAAGGTCTGTAATGGATATTGCTTCCTTGTTTGCTCTTAATAGGTTACTTATAAAGCTCAGTGTCTACTAACGGTCACATGGGATGCTTTTTTTGAGACTTTATCAAATTTAAGCATGACTTTGCTAACAGGCAGCTCTGTGGCATGGTGGTTAGCACTGTTGCCTTGCACCTGTGGGCCTGGGGTTCAATTCTACCCTTGTGTGTGGAGTTTGCATGTTCTCCTTGTGCTTGGGGGGTGTTCTCTGGTTTCATCCTGTAGTTCAGAGACATGTAGGTTAGGTTGATAGATGCCTCCAAATTGTGTGTATGTGTGCCCTGTGGTGGGTTGGCACCCTGTCCTGGGATGGGCTCCAGGCTTCCTGCAACCCTTAACAGGATGAAGCAGCATAGAAGATGACTGACTTTACTTACAACAATGATTGGTTTTCTGAATTAATACATACTGGATTGTGTGTTTGCAAGTGCAGTTTTTTTTCAAATCACATTTTAATTTTACTCCATTTAATGTAGTAATCCTTTAATGTAGGTTTGAGTGTTTTGTAAAAATGTTAAACGGTATTTCTGAGCAACTGGTTGTATGCTGACCACATCTATTTATAATAATAATGTTTACTGTGTGTGTGTGTGTGTGTGTGTGTGTGTGTGTGTGTGTGTGAGAAAGAGAGAGAGAGAGAGAGCACGTGAGAGTGAGTGTCAGTTCCATGATTTGTCCAGTTGGGGGCCTGAATACTTTCCTATAAACTGTGGTGTGAATTACAGCAGTCTAGCTTGGAGGCAGTGCTCAAAAGCCCGTGAGCTGTTTCCCATAGCAGCAGGTGGCACTCTGCCCGCCTTCTAGTCCCCTTATTCAAACTGGGCCCTGACCAATCAGAGGACGCTCAGCCCATCCTCTATTCAAAATGAAAAGGCGGTTGATAATTGACTGCATTGACTCGCTCACTTTTCTTTGCTCCTTTTGTTAAACGTAGAATTAGGCTTCAGACATTTCTTGAGCACCCTCTATCTCATGGAACATTATTTCCAGATATGGATGTGGCATTTTATTATATGTCTTTCTATTGTGTGAGTTGATTTCTGGTCAGCTGGGAATTGAGTTGGGATTCTGGGCTTTGCTGTCCCTCTGGAGCCTCATTGAGTCATGGAGTCCCCTGATGTACATAGAGTCTCTTTGGCCAAATGTCCACCTAATTTGCAGGAATCCTTTCTTCTGCAAACCTTTGGTGAGTTTTCCGCCCGTGTACCTTTTGATTTCTGTGTAAGAAAACGCTTTGCATGACAAAGGGCAGTGACGTTTATGTGAAGTTTTACAAAAGGAGACAGTGTTTGGCAGATCACTTGGCACACAGCTTTCAGTCACATGTATGGGGTCCTTCACTCCTGGGTTGTGGCAGTTATAGGTGAGAGGTCATTATTTTCAGTTGCTTTATTACCAGGTGTGGAGGAACAGTATACAGTACATGGTACATTTGTCCATGGTACAGATAACGTTAGTGGAGTTGCACAGTTGTGTTCTAGCCATGTGTGGCATGTGGTATTACATACAGTAATGTTTCTATATGTGCTCATAAACATGACAAATCCATCTCTCACACCGATGGCATTCCATTTCTATTACAGGTCATTTCATTGTGAATTTAACCCTTGATGTTTTTAGTTTGTTACATACAGAATGTGATTGTTTTGTTATGCTTACATACAGTATCTGAACAGTTTAGTTGTTTTCCTTGAGTTGACGTGTCTTGGGTGACGTTTGTTAATATGGCAGAACCTGGCTTAAAAATCGCTTAATTATTTATGTTGACACAAAAGAAAAGGCCGAGGACATGTTTGTGAAGGGAAAAGAAGGCTAATTAATATTTAATTGTTTTGCCTGTAATAGGCCTGTAATAGGGGATTGCATAGCAGGTAGGACAACTGATATGGAGAGAGGCAATGAGGAAAGTGTTTTCGCACGCTAATTTTTGTTTAACTTAAATAAGCTCTTTCCTAGTTAATTACAAACTTATACCTGATAAAAAATACATACTCCAGGTGGTGGCCTGACTTTGAAAGGCAAATAATAGGAGTCCTCCCTCTGCTGTGTGTGCATATGTGTGTGTCTGTGTTTTCATGTTTTTTCTGTTATTTGTGGGTTTCCTCCCACAGTACAAACACATGTGTTGTAGGCTGATTGATGCTTCTACATTGTACATGGTGTGTGAAAATTGATGGGTTGAGTTTAGTATTAATAATTAACTTGCTAAATTAAGTGAATGAGAATAAGTGAATAATAAGTGAATTAAGAGTTTTCGTTTTGGAGGTTTAGTTTATGTGTGCATAAATTAGATTTTTTTTTCTCCCAAAAGTTTTTGGTATAACAGATGGCTGTGTGTGTGTTCAGTGGCACAGAAGGCACAGGTAGCTGCCACAGGTATCTGCTAAATGCTCAACTCAGACCTCTTATTTAAAATGTGTTTGCCTGAGACTGTGCTGATTTGTATTTTTAAAAAGTTTTAGACACCGCATATAAACAGTTCAACTAAATAATGATGTATTTATTTTGCTGGTTTATTGCAGTATCAGATGCTGTTTTTACACAAAGTCAAACACAAATTCAGTGTCAATTCCTCACAGCATTGGTTCATACTGTTAATGGAACCACATTAAGTTTAAGGAGATTATTGGCACGAGGGCTGGATGAATACCTTTTTGTAATAAAAAATGTTTATAGGCATACATTTTAGAGTTGACAGTACTGACCCAGTGTTGAGTACATATAAGGGGTGTCAGGTACAGACTTTGGTATGCCGCTCTCTCTACTGTATCTCTAATATGAATAAGAGTCAGCATGCATTAGGGGAGGGAATCAGGTTTATAGCCAAGTATGTTTGTAACATACAAGGAATTTGTTCTCTGCATTTAACCCATCCCCATGGGAACGGGAAGGGGGGCAATTTAGTAGCATTATTTTAAGCTTTGGTCTAGGAGAAGATATGCTCAAGTATAATTCACACAGTCTATGTCAGTTTAAGGTAACACAAATGGACCGTCTGTTTATATGTCACAACACTGTGTCAAATTATAGTCTAGACAGGAAGTGAAATGTTTTTACCAACTGTGTGTGTATGTGTATGCATGCCTGTGCGTAATACTGAAAGCGTGGCATGATCACAGCTGTATATTGCTGTATGTTGCTACAATTCTTTCATCTACCAGGCAGAGTGGACTCCTACAGACTGCCTGGAGTGTATCAAAAGAGGCAGCCTTACTTGGCAAAAGGTGTCATTTTCTGCTAATGATACCTCACACCTCCAGTTTGTCCAGTGTGGTTTCAAAACTGAAAATGCATATAACGTTGAAGGTTAGGCAATGGAAACCGATTCTCCAACCAATTTCTATGAAACCGAAATGTATGGAGGAGTTGCACTGATGTTGAATAACACACTGTAGAGAGCAGAGTGTTTTATTAGATGTGATTATATAATCTTAGACTTTGGAAAGTGTTGCACTGCCGTTATTTGTACCATTGTACTTAGGTTAAAAGCTTGGGTCCATTTTTTTTTCAGGCCAACTGAAACTGTCTATTAAACCTGAAAATGGGCAGCTCCTAGTTTACAGTAAGTTTTGTGATACCTAGCATTTAATAATCAGGCCATTCACTTTAAGATTTATTATTCACATTTTATCTGTTTCTGCAAATGTTACCAAATGTTCTATACACTCTCTGAGGCAGTAGGTGGCAGCACTGTACTGTGTGATTAATGTTCTGTGTTCTTCTGAAATATCCAAGTACATAAAATGCAATGCCCACATTTTTTATATCCACGTATGTTTCAGATAATTACCATAATTACTAATTATGCTAATTATCAACACATTCTGATTATTTTAATATCCATACCCTTTCAGTGATTTACATAACCATTGCATATACTTTTACCACTGTAAAGTCATTCTTCATAATGTGTTTAATATTTACATTGTAAGTTAAAGACTGTATAAAGAACGTATGGGCGTCAGTGCCATCTGTATAGAGGCCAGTGATACACAGCAGAATTATTACCGTATGTGATGATTCATAAAGTGGATAAACACTTGAATAATTCTGTATTATTGTGCTGTTAATAAAAATAAGCTGTGTCTCCAGTGATATTTTTCATGAATCCACAGTTATGGAGGCAAGGGGTCTCCTGGGAAAAGAATACAGGTCATGTGACTCCTATGTTAAGGTAAGAACCTTATAAAAATGGGTAATAGACCTTTAGTTCAATATTAAATTATTACTTTATTTTGTAAGGTGTTTTGGTATAATCAGTGACTGGGAGAAAACTGAAATTTTATTACATCAAAGTGAAGGCTTGTCTTGTTATCATTATCTGAAGATGCAGCTCCTTAGAGACTGGTAAGAGGACACAACAATTCTATAATATAGCTTCTGGTTTATCTATTCTTAATCCATCATGTTAGTATAAGTATAAATAAGTATAAATCCCTGCTCAATTGTAAATGAGCAGGGATTTATACTTATTTTTAGATCTGTTATTGCCCATTGAAACCATTGTGTGTTTTATTAGTGCCATGACATTCTCATGGAGTTCACATGAAAGGCCTGTACTGTTTTATTAATACGTGACATGCCTTGGTTTGATAATTCCACCTTGGTAGCCTGACTGTTGTTTGGCTGTGCAGATTTGCCTGTCTGTTTTTTTCCCCCCAGTACCTCATTTGTTTGCTTCATTTTTCAGATGGCCATTGTGTCAGGCAGTCATTCCAGTGATCACCAAAAAACAAGAATGGTGCCAGACAACAGAAATCCTGTCTTCCGTGAGACCTTTGTCTTGTACGCCGTGTTCCAACGTTTCTGAGTTTTAATGTTTTCTATGTGTGCATCAGACATGGAAAGGCTATATTTATGTCCAGTGTCAAATAGGATTATTCTATTTCTTGAAATGTTGGGTGTAAATTTTACTGTAAGTGATGTGCATGACCAAATATGATTGGGCACAACTAAGTTTCACCATTGTCATTTTATATTAAGGCTTAGGCTATACCCATTTCATAATAACTTGATTTAAGCCCTTAGTTCTGGCCTTTCCTTCTACATCTAATTTCCTTTTGTAATGCTTGGTGCTGATTTTCAGCCCTGCCACTGTATGTTGTTTGCTGGCAGGGCTTTAAACCTTAGTCATAGCTCTGATATGGCGATCACCTCATGAGTATTGGTCCTTTGTTTCCACTGAGTGTTAAAATGTTTCAGACTGACAATCTGTTGCACCCATTGGTTTGCGCTGAACTGTTCAATTGATGTTTAGCAGAATACATTAGCATATCATTAAACAAAGAGGGTTTTTTTGAGTAGCTGTTGGGTATTTGTGACCCTCCTGTTCTTTTTCGAGACATGGCCTGGTGCTCATGGACATTAGAGGGGCTCCCACAGCAGTTCTGAGGGTTGGGCTTTGCCGTAGCCCTTAGTGTCAGTGTCACACAGAGGTGCAGTGAGAAGCTCTCCCCTGCTGTTAGGCTTCACACTTCTCCTGTCTCTTCTGCTCATTTTCAGTGCTGCTCCTGCTGAGCTCAGCGAGAAGAGACTCCTTGTCTCTGTGTGGAACGGCAGCCAAAGCTCAAGGTGACTTACTTCTAATGTCATATTTCTCGAAATTGTCATGATGATGTAAGATTTCTTCGGTTTTGGCAGAAAGTGTTTTTATAAGCTGAGAGTAACTTTCCAGTTGACATCGGTTTAAATTGTAACAATCAGTAGAAATGTCATTTGTTCGCTTTCTGCTTAAGAGATGGCAGTAGAAAGTAAATGGTAGTTTTTATGACTAGTGCCAAATAACTTTGGGTCCTCTTTTGACATTAAATCTACTGATGTGTCTCTTTCAGGAAGAGCGAGCTCCTGGGTTGTATGAGTTTTGGTGTACGTTCACTTACCACACTGGCCAAGGTGAGTGCTACTGGGGTTAGGACAGGGATTTGGGGTGCTGTCTGCCTCACAGACTCACAGTGCTCCCAAACAGTCATCTACACTGCAGTTCGCTTTCTTTAACGCTGAATTTTTTTTATGGCTGTAGCCGGCTTCAGCTTTACCGTGTTCAGATCGAGATGAAGTTAATTTTGCACTGGTTAAGCATGTCTTTATGGTTAATTTTATTTTGTGTCTCTACAGTTTGGTCAATACTCATTGGTTGAAATGTAATGCATCTTACTTAAAATGAGGGATGTTGTGCCTGGGGTGTAGCCCGATGAGGGAGTTTTGTTTCCGTGAACATGGAGATTGCCGGCCTGTCAGCACACCTGAGAGGGGCTGCGACAGGTTTATGTAACCCACGGCCATCTGGGATGTGTTGCTGAGCGCGAACATAAGCTGCCAGAGAGCACAGCACCCCAGGCTTGTGAGGAGGGGGGCATGGTGTGGTTTCTGAGCTGGTGGAATCCTGTAGGGGGGGTGGGGGCTGCTGTTGACAGCCCTATTCCAGAATACATTATCCACAACACCAGACTCGGGTCTTTTTTTCTTTCCGTTCCTCAGATGCTTGCAAAACAGACAAAGGCACACACAGATCTCTTCATGCTTTAACTCCACTTTTAACAATTTAGGTTTTGACTCTTATCATGACCTTAGGAAATCAGCGGCTGGTACTACCTGCTGGGGGAAGACCTAGGCAGAACGAAGCACCTGAAAGTCGCTTCTCGGCGCCTCAGACCGAGCCGTGGTGAGTGTGAATGAGTACTGAGTAATAGTGGCAGTCTGGATGGTTTAGAGGACTGTGGGATTGACTGAGGGCACCGAACTAACCACAAATACTGGTTTTAAAATAGCTTGCAGTTACTCTGTATATACTTTTATCACATGTATATACTTATTTATATATATCATTGTATATATGTATATCTATAATATTGTGTGTGTGTGTGTGTGTGTGTGTGTCTGTGTGCGTGTGTGTACATTTTATTCCTTTAATGTGGCTCACTGCTATTAAGGGCAGTGGTTTAGCATTTGTGCTGTTGCTTATAACTGAATAGTAGTTACCAAGTCAGGCATTGGTGTGTTTCACTTAAAGTTGCAGATGACTGAATGGAGAGTTATAACTAATATCAGACCCCAGGCTGTGTGACCACAGTGAGTGGTCGTTTGCTGCATTAACACCTGTGCAGCTGACTTTTGATGCTGTACTTTTTCACAGTGAATTTTTTTTCGGATATTTGTAGAGCTGAAATTATATTTTTAAGCAGAGCTGTAATGGCTAAAAAATATAACATTTTAATGGCAGAGTAGTAATATGATGAAATTGTACTTTTTAATTATAATATAAATGGTATGTAGTTGCTTACATCTTCCTCTGCTGTATATGTGGAAATTTAGTATCACAGTAGGGGGACAACAGCAGTATACTTTGAATTTGGGAAAGATTTGAGTTTTCAGAGCATCGACCATTATACATGGTTGAACATTCGCAATGCTGTTTCATGAGGCACCTAACGCTTCAGGTGCTCAAGCTTATCAGTGTAAAATCATAAACTAGATTCAATCAAGACATAAACTAGATTCAATCAAGACTTTTTGCAGTTACTTTTGCCTAATTAGATTTTGTACACGCTGAATTAAATCTGTCTGTTATGCTTTGTTTAATCAACTGTGGTTTAAAATGCTTTGAGACAAACGAGCCTTTAATCACCACGGGATTTCTTTGCTGACACAATCCTTTCTGTCATTAAAGTTTGCTGTAGGGGCTTAATTTAGTTTAAAATATGTTATCACTTGTGTGCTTTAAAACGGCAATTCTTATTTTATCAAATGCTTTTCAAATTGATAGGAACCTTTTGATTTTTTTTTTTTTGTGTTACGTTTTTGAAGCTGACCCTTATTATTGTGGAGATTGGAACAATATTTCGCGTTTGGCGGCAGCTGTCAGACGTGCTGCGTCAGTGTGTGTAAAGGTTTACTGGGGGTATCGTATAGCCAGAGAGTGGGTCTGGGGGGCACAGATGTACGCCAATAAACATCTTTGTCCAAAAACCCACAGGAAGTAGAATAGGAGATGATGCCCTCTGCCTTCACTTTTGACCTTCCTCTTATCTTTGTGTCTCCCTTGGTTTCCTGAATGTCACCTGAGGAGGTGTAGTGACCACTAATCAATACTATTTAATTCCGCCCATTTTTGGAACTTAATCCCTTATTTTTGATCCAGGGGGCTAGTTGTGTATCATTCACAATTCAGAGATTTAGAAGGGGAATATGGTACATGTTTCATGTATTGTATTTTCAGGGGTAGCACCCTCTAATCACACACTATTTCTATAGGTAAAGATATGAATGTTCATATTGTGATAAATTGGAATAGACAATAAGCATTGCAGTTTTAGTTCGTTTTTTTGTTGTGCAGCAAATGAAGAAAAAAACTTTTCACAGATTTTTGGATTTCAGAATTGTGAATGCAGGATTATGCATGTGCACTTGTCATGTTTAATGATTTACTTTATAAAGATTTGTCAAAGGAGACTGTAAATATCTATTGGCTTGACTCTAAAAGCAATTTTACTTGTCATTTAGTGTAATCCTGGCGTTGAGCTGCTGTCACTGATGGATTTAAGCAGAGAATTGAATTTCAAGGTTCGGGCTGCTTTAGTAGAAGTGTGCTGAGGGGGTGATTAGATCGTGGCAGCAGCACTGTGAGACGCGTGTTCTGCAGAACGCTCAGGAGAAGAGACGTTCTGCGACAGCTGAACACGTGACCTGGGACCTACCCAGAAAATACAAAACGTTCAAATAACGTTAGCTAAACGTTCCTAACGTTCCCCAAACGTTTAGCTAATGTTACTTGAACATTTTGTGTTTGCTGGGTATAGACAAAGGAGCCCTGCAGCGTCCCCATCCTCTGCTTGCTGTCAACATACACAGACTTATTTTCCTCTCTTGTGCGCTGTCATCTGTTTTGTAGAAATGCGTACACTAGAGTGGCAACTGATTTGGTCAGGATTTGGAAGCGCTGGTGTGACATGTCCCATGTGACACTTATGGCTGCCCTGGGGTGGCCTGGGTGAGGCTTCAGATTGTGGTGAGGTGGTGACAGACTCTTGAGTTGCTGTGGGAGGTGAAACAGGCCTCAGGTGCTGACCTGATTTAGATGATAACAGAGTCAGTGACAGACAGGAATAGGAGCCTACAGCTCATACCTGTCGTTCACCTTTGGTCTGGTCCAGATGAAGACTGGTATAGTTCTAATGATAGCGCCTAGAACAAACTCTGCAGATTGTTGTCACTGTTAACATTCATTCATTTCTAAGCCTGAAGATAGTTCTGTTTAGAAATGCTCTATGTATGATGTAAGGTGCCCATTTAGTGTATTCCTTTTAAAGTCAGCGTCTGCCTCTCTAGAGGTTTTTATTACAGTAAATTTTACAGAAATAAACGCAGGAGCATTAATAGCACAGAATATAAGTGTCTTATTTTGGATCCAGCTTTAGAAAATAACTAAATGTTATCTTAGTCTCTCCCACTTGATTTCCTGTGAAACTTCAGGATGTTAACAGGGGGAAAGTCCCTTCTCCTCCCATCTTTGGAGCTGAACCGATCCTTATTTATAGTCACTTTAGAATCACAGCCCACGGTAGTGATAATGAATCTTGTGCTGTTTACTGGAGGACATAAAGATGTTGGTATAACAGGGTTTAGATGATACACTTTGTTGCTGGAGCCTCAGCATTCAGAGCCAGGTGGACTATTAGCCTCATGCCATTGTCAGAACCAGTAGCAAAGTCATGTGTGACCTGCTGTGGAGCTGCTGTACAGTGAAGTGTTTATAGTGGCTCGCTGGGAAGAAACTATATATACACGGAGACACTGACAATGTTCAGTACCTCTTACTGTTTATCGCGGAGATCTAAACGAACAAGGGGAGCAAATATAATGGGGGGGGGGCTTAAGAAGAAGGAGGGAGAAAAATTAGCAGCAGCATAGCTGTGTTCTGAATGAGAAGGCTTGTTCTCTATCTTTAATCGCCATTGAAAAAGCTAGGAGTCTAATTACAATTACGGCTGAAATTCAGTATGGGTCTTCCCCTCATTAGTGGCACGGGAGATGGCTACATTTGGCTGCAATTGTTAGATATTCTTCTTAAAATATTGTACTCCTTGTTAATGTGCTTTTAAGCCTGCTGTGTTATCTCTAAAGAAAATTTAACATTTTGGACACACTGGATTATGTATGGTTGTCTTACCACATGTCTCAAAAACAAGATCGTTAATGTTTGTGCACAGGAAAATTATTTCATACATATGTTTGAATATTCTAGAAACATGCAGTGTTGTAAGATGTCCTTGGCTACAGAGATATTTGGTCTGTTTGTGTCATTTGAAAGTTCTTTGCTTTCCTGATGTCCTGCTTGTTCTCAGTGGATTTCAAACAGCTAAATTTCTTTTTTTTTCTCAAACAGACAAAAAACGCTGTGGTCCACACAACTTCTGTATTTTGTGTGGATGAGGTGATTGTGGATTTAAGGTTATGAAGGTGCTATAGTCATGTAACCTGCTTGTTTCATATAGGCTGTACAGATGGAATTGGTGTTTCCCATAATCCCAGAGGTCTGTGCAAAGTGCAAGTCTGTGCAAAGTGCAAGTGTGTGACTCACATGCCCTCAATTAATTATATATGACCATGCCTGTGTAAAGTGAAAATAGAGGCATTACTTTTCTTATGCTGTTAGTCTGGATGTTGTATGTTTTTCAGCCTTGGTGAAAGAACGGTTTCCACTCTATCACTTTCTCCTTTTATCCATTTAAAACATTTTAAGGAAGGTATGGTTTAGTGTAGTGTAATGTAGTTTGTATTTTCCTTTTTTAAAAAGCTATTGATAAGAGAGGGTTTAATTGACATATTCAGATGCATGAATTTTCTTTCTTCTCTGAGTGTTGTTATAAAATACTTTTAAGCCCACTGACAATTCAGATTGTAAAACAGTGACTAAATGCTTTAACAAATAGTTTTGCATGCATGTATGTTTAGGAACCATTTAGGAAAAAAAACAGAAAAGGATTGGTGCACAGCTGAAAGTTTCCTGTACTTCAGCCAGTGGAAAAGCAAATCATAAATGATGTGTAAGCAGACATTTCATGTCGAACATGTGTGAGCCTGGACCGTTATCTGCTGTCTGCCTTCCCTTACTACTTCTAGTCCTTTTCCTCAGGTTGTTTCCTCTAGAATTGACTTTTATGGTTTGGTTTTCTTCCACCTGTGTTGCTACATAACAGCTGTCAATGAAACAAAATCATTTGGGGCATAAAACTCCAGACAAGGCAGGGAAAGTTTTAGGAAACTTTTAGGAAATGCTCTGCGGAGGAGGGCTTCACATTTCGTTAGGCTAATTAAGATGGGTCCTATAGGAATAACTAACTCAGAAAGATGAAAGTGAATTAAAGACACAAGTCTCAGCAATGAAATAGCTTAGGAGGAAGTACATTTAAAGGGAAGAAGACTGATATGATTTTATCAGATGGCGGCAGAAGGGAGGAGGTAGAAGGTGTTTCTGACTTGGGACTGCAGAATTTGAGGGTGAAGCCAGCAGTATTGTGCCATGGGTGAATAGTGCCTTTCAGGGATGTTGAAAAAGACGTGGTTGCCTGGGAGAGTTGTAGTCTCCATGGTAACCTTGGAGAAGTTTGTGGATGGGCGGGTTAATGGAGTGTGAGAAGGCATTTCTGCACTTTCTTCTCTTGACCTGTAGACTCAGAGAATCAGTTTGGAGCCTTGTTCTGGAGTGCTCTGTGGGTTATCATCTACTGATGCCAACTTGTGTTATACATTATTATTTATTATTTTTAAATTAAGTGACCAGAGTCAACTTTGTGGAAAGTTTGTTTTGCCGTGCTTTTCTTTGCTCTGTGCCTGTGTGCAGAGGCGAAAAGTCCGGGTGCCTTCGGGACAAAGAGATGTGTTCACAGGGCAGCCTCTCAGCCTCTGACACTTCTCACTGTTTTTCAGAGGTAGCACCATTGAGCCATGCCACTGCCTGTAGGGCCACGAGCTGTGAGAACATGCAGTCGCTAACGGTGAGTATCACGCTACACGTCAGCCTGATTGCTTTGTACTGTGTGTGTGTGTTTGTGTGTGTGTGTGTGTGTGTGTGTGTATACATGCAGTGACTGCTTGCTTGGCGGGTAAATGGAAGGCATAACACTGTTCCGTCAGACACGTTCTGTTTGCTCAATATGTGAGCGTTTGAGAATACCTTCAGGGTAAAGATAGTTTTTTGATGTCTGCCCTGTCTTCAGTCTGCTTCTGTATGGTCCTCCCTTGTAGTTTCTTCACACCAGCCCTGTTGTCCAGAGTTAAGTCTGTGTGGAGGTGCAAGGAGGTTGCAAGCTCTGATGTTCTTTAAACCTTCTGCCAGGTCGCACTCCTGCTGCCTTCTGCCCTGAACTTTTACCAGACGCGAAAGCTGCAGGAGACAAAGATGGGAAGTGGGAAAGCAAAGCGAGTGGTGGGAATAGGAAGTGTGTCCGCGCTGTCGGCTGTGTATAATTAATCTCTGATTTATTCCGTTTCACTGTGCTCTTTAAGCACTGTGCTAGCTCTGTGTCACTGCTGGAGAGGCACTGGAAGTCTGTCCAGCTAAGCAGTGTAATTCATATCCTTCCTTCCGCCCTCAGAGTCATCACTGTCTGCGCAACTGTCTAGTGCTGCTGTGTGGAGAGATTTGTCAGATCGTACTGGGGGGAATGTATGCAGACTAGCCTTTGTCTACGTAACGTCATGAAACTGTATAGTGGTCGAAGTGTGGTTTTAATTTTCTCATCTATTGATGCTGGTGATAATTATATGTGTGGTTATAAATTGTACATTTCAAAAGGGGGTGGGGGGGGGGCCCTTACCAAAATGAAAGTTGCAGTTAACTGGCACATTTATTCAATTGTGTAAGAATTTGCTACAGTTTAGGAAGATATGTGTAAATTTAAAGACATACATATATGCAACTTTTTATTAATTAATGTAACTATTACTAACTCTCCAAACACTTGTTACTTATTAGCACATTTGAGTTTTTCTTTTGCCCCCCTTTTGAATGAAAACAAAAGGGTTCACAGTCTGGCATGATCCCCTTACTTTGAAAGGTTCTTTTTCTTTCCTGTCTGCGGTTCATTGAGGTTTACACTTATCCCCTACTCCGGATCACTGAGCCAAACTGAATGGAAACTCTCTTTGATTGCACCCCTATTCAGGTCACACTGACAAAGCCACTTGCGGTTGTAGGACTTTGTGCAATAAAAGGCATCCTTCACTTCTACCCATAATAGACAGTCTTCATTTCTAAATGAAAACAAGTACAGGTCGCTCTAGAATCCTGCAATATGCATTGGAAGGATTTAATAGTGTCCTGTATCCCTCTGAAATGGCCATTGTGGCAGCAACATTGGGTTTTCTCAGAAACCCTCTCTCTCATGCCTTACCCTTTTTGTGTTGCCTTTCAGTGTTTCTGCCCACTTAGTACCCTCATTTTATTTTTGTCTTTAGCAGAGTTTTCGAGCCTCTGTGTAATTATTTGCTTTTATTTTTTGGAAACATTAGCTCTTGTTTTCTTTGATTTGTCATATTGTTGTTTGAAAGGGGAAAAAAATCTTTCTAGTGGCAGTTAGGAGCATTGCGAAAGCAGTATGTTACCAGTCCTGCGTACTAGCTGGTAGAGTGAGTGTGTTGTGAGGGTGGGTGGGGTGGGATTATGTATTAGTGTCAGTGCTAACTAAATGAGCATGTTTGTGGGAATTGTAGAGCTGCGATGCAAATCTCACAGAGGCAGTCCGTGTCCCGATTCTGCGCTGAGCTGTCAGGAAGCCTGCTGCCTTATCAATCGCAGGCACACAGAGCGAGTAGCACTTGGGGAGGTGAAAGGTCGCTTCCTGCCATTCTTCTGCTAAGCCCAGTTCTCATGAGCGGCCATGCCAAGTCCAGTGGGCTCAGAGCAGCGCAAGGCGAGCGGAGCCCTGGCGTGCCCTCCAGACGCGAGCTTCTCGACGCGACCGTCCCGACGCGCCGCGTGTCAGGCGCCGCGCGTGTACATGCCTAGGAACGGGGCCATGCACACCATTCACGGTCTCTGCAGGGCCTGCATTGAGCGCAGGCTGCCTCAGGTGTGTTGCCACTAACCGCGGTGTCGTCTTACAGAGCTCATCGGGTCGGTGCAGCTGCAGAAGTGTCTCGCTGCATGGGTGCTAAGGATGATGTGTCTTGCTGCATGGGTGCTAAGGATGATGTGTGTTGCTGCATGGCTGCTGGCTTTTGGTGAAGTGTATGTATGTTTCTTTGTGTGTGTGATTGTGTATGCATGTAATGTGCGATATTTGGAAATGTTGGGATCTTTTTACATTTATAACTTTTTAGGATTTGTTTCATTGGTAATTTCATTGGCAGTTTTTGAAATGCATTTCTTAATCAGGGTGTTATTTAAAAGACAAATGCAAACATTTCAAATTTCAACATTCCAGATTCTACATGGGTAGTGGTGTTGATTTTGCAGCTCGTTTTGCCAGTTGTCATAAACTTTTTAAAACGGAGTACACTGAATAACAACCATCAATAAATGTGAGCCTGGTTATTCGAATGGCAAAGTGAACTAAAAATGATCTTGAACTAAGATATACTACTTGAAAAATAAACATTTAAAGGTGCAGTGCACCTATAGATATGAAAGCTGTTTCAAAGCCAAACGTTATAAACTTCACTGTCTGAAGTGTGAGTGCTTACCTGACTGGGTCGGCAGTTGTCAGCAGGAGGAGCCCAAGGTTGTGTATGTAAGACTGGTCACACTGTTACACACTTAAAATTGTATATTTACCATTTTCATTTGCACTTTGCAAAGGTGAAAAAAAACACCAGTATTTTTACTTTTTTGGTCTGGGATTGAGAATGTGCATGTAGACTGCAGTTAAAGATAAAAATGTATTTATTATCAAGTTAACCTTTTATGTTCTTGACTGTTTGGAAATGCCATGTAAAATGTTTATAATTTGTTAAACAGGGTGAATTGAGCAAAAGAAGCGTGTGAGTGAGATGTGGGGGGGTGGACCAGGAGGTCATTCGGTCCAACGCTGTGGATGTGGGTGAATGTTGAAGTGGGGGGCACAGGAGGCAGGGAGGGAGAGGAGGGCGAGGAAGGTGAAAGAGGAAGTGAGATTGGCTGGGATTCTTGAGTGAATAAGCATACAGAATTTTTCTGTTCATACATACAGTCTGTAATCTGATAAAATGTGTGTAGTAACTGCAAGTCACAATTACATGTATGGAATGCATGAACATGTTCACACATGTACAAGTACATATATATTATGAACCAGTGTTACTGATCTAAGGCGGCATGGTGGCATGGTGGTTAGCAGTATTGTCTTACACTTCCAGGCCTGGAGTTCGATTCCTACCGTGTGTGTGTGTATAGAGTCTGCATGTTCTCCCTGTGCTTGGTGGGATTCTCTGGTTTCTTCCTACAGTCCAAAGACATGCAGGTTAGGTTGATTGGTGTGTTGAAATTGCCCTGTGTGTATGTGCCCTGTGGTGGGTTGGTATCCTGTCCTGGGATGGGCTCCAGGCTTCCCCTGCAACCCTTAACAGGATGAAGCGGTATAGAAGATGACTGACTATTACTGATCTCATATTGGAATTGGTCATATACATGTAGTTCTGAATTCAGTCCAGTGTTCCATGCTCGGGGGTAGGGGTTTACCTTTTGATTTATTTCTTTTTGAGATTACCTGGCATTGTTTGTGTATATACTGATTTATTTATCATAATTGTTAATCTGTGTTTATTTATACATTTTTGGCTTCTGATGAAAATGGTCAGTTTTGTGTTCTGACTTTTAGCCTATGCGTTATACAGGGCAGACATAAAAAAGTAATGTTGCATTTGCAAAATGATTTTAATATTGTAGACCTCAGTGCTAGGGTGTGTGTTTTAATTTTTTTTCTGTCTGTGAATGAGCTTTGCATTTCTGAAATGCCTCACTTACCATAAAAGGCTCACAGTAAGTACTTTATAGTACAGTTGCACAGTAATTTGACCTCATTATATACTGGCACACATTTCCAATTGTTTGTTCTGATTTGGTTATCCTCCAGCAGAGTGGATTGCAGTTTATCCAAAGGCCTACAGAAACTGTTTGACCCACATTATGTGTTAGTTTTGCTTTGGTGTTTGCTTTTTTGGCTGGTATGTAAACAAGAACAGTTGTGGAAAGTACTTGACACAAGATTTCTTCTTGTTCATCTTTAATTAAGTGGAATGGCAACACAATGACACTACAAAACACTAGACTGAATTTCATTTGCTTTTTCATAGAAATCCTGACAATATAGACACCTGTGGAAAATTAATGCTTTATCAGAAAAGTAGGGAAGTACTTGCTTGTCACTGCTTAGTTTGCTGTATTACTAACAGGAAGGAAGTAGTTTTTGTTTCTTGTAGTGCAGATTACAGGAAAGCAGAACATAGTGGTCTCTTTTGAGTCGCTGTTGAAACCATTTGCCTTTCAGGTGACAATTGTTCGAGGAAAGGATGGCTATGGCTTCACCATTTGCTCGGACTCACCTGTCCGAGTGCAAGCTGTGGACCCAGGTAGGAACCCTTCTTGTCTTTCTGTGCAGAGACACTCAGGAGCAGGGCTCATATGCTACCTCCTAGACACTGAGGGCTTATACAGAACTTCAACCTGGAGACTGCCAACACAGATTCATAATGAAGTATTTTAGCCAAAGAAACTTATCTGGATTTTTGTTCACTTACTAGCATCTAAAGCCGAATGCCCTTGTTGTTTGTTGACATTGACTGCAATTAGGTAAAACTCCTCTGTCTGTCTACCTGTCTGTCTGTTGGCCCCTCAGGTGGACCAGCAGAAGAAGCTGGTCTACAGCAATTCGACACAGTTCTGCAGCTCAACGGGCAACCTGTGGAGCACTGGAAGTGTGTGGATGTTGCGCACGCCATCAGGTACCATTTGTGCACTGGTGCACTTTCACATGGCTCACTCCCGACACCTTATCGGTTACAAGTGCCTGGTATTTGCTTGTATTGTGGGAATGTTTGCTTAAGATTTCCTTTCCTGCGTCCTGCAGGAACTGCCGCACCGAGATCACGTTGGCCGTGTGGCGTACAGTGCCTGTGCTAAAGCCAGGCTTTGAAGGCCTGATTCACAGGCCGTCTTACAAGCCCTCCGGTTATGTGGCACCGTCGCCTCCTAACAAGAAGCGTGAGAAGACTCCGCCAGGCCCCGCCCTGCTGGCCAGCCGCAGGCGTAGCCGGCGCATGCTCGTGAACGGATCGGAGGCTGGTAATGGAGAGCTAGCGCGGAGGGAGGAGACCGGCACGGTCAAGACGCAAACGCTCAAGGGTGCACGTGTGACGTCATCAGCTGCCGACAACTATATCATTCTTGCTCCCTTCAATCCTGAAAGTCAGGTAATAATTATGGCAAGCATGCCTGTGCAATTTCATCCCAACATAGTCCTGTCACTGCTGTGTTAAAGTCTATAGAAATGAAGGTAAATGTTTAATTCTATGGGATATTACAGTATGGGCAAGGGTGGCAGCTTCATAGGCTTGAGTAGCTGTTTTACCCTCTGTCGTAATGCCGACATATAAAAACCATTTAACAGTGAATCTTGATTTCCAAAACACGTCAGTTAAATATTTCTCAACATTAAGGTTTGAAATATTTGGGTTGACATTTTGGACAGCTGGCCCAGTGGTTTCCAGCATTTGAATGGATGCTGCCTCATTTCTGAGCCAATGGCTCTGGGAGGTGGGACAGCGGTGTCAGGCTGCAGTGGTAGTCATATCGATCCAGCCTCCGGACCGTGCTGCAGAGCAGACCAAACCGCCGATGCGTAGGAGTGCAGAGCGAGCCAAGTGCGTGTCTGCCCCTACTGTGCCCTACTTTGGCACCCTTGCCCGTGCCCCTGGAAACAGGGCAGCAGTGCTGCTGAGTGATCCCCACTGGCTGACGCACGATTCTGCAGGCTGGATTCCGTGCCAGGATGACCTTTTAAAGGCACATTTGGAATTGAATCAACTCCCCCTGATAGGGATGATTTGATTGTTTTTCTGTTTCTTTTATTGCATTCCAAAAGGGTATTATTGGGTTTTTGACTTAATGCCTTGTGACTTAATGCTGTGAACTAATGGGATTTGTTTGTTTGAAGCTGACTACACAAGTAAGGAATGTATTTTATAGATGTCGGAGATGGTTGCAAAGGTTAATTGCAGTTTCCCCCCAAGGCCAAACAAATTAGATTGTTTTCGTTGCTGGGTCTTGGATCTGTTCCAGCTTTCTCATCCGTTTAGTCCTCCGCGTGTTATAGGTTCTCCTGAATTGGGGTCCTTTTTAAAATTAGAAAAACCAGTTATATATTGTGTTTGCTCTTTTCGTAACTGCAACACATGTTGATCGAGTGTAAATGGAAAAAATAATCAGTAGTTTGCAAGTTGAGCTTCAGAATAATATATTGAAGTATAAAGTGTACATGATTAATAATTAATGCCTGTGACAATGTGTGGGCCGTCTCTGGCTGTTATGTAAAGTGTTGAGTGGAAAAATTCCTGTTTTTATTGAGTCTTATTTCAGTCATTAAAAAAAATTGGTTGAAGTGCTATGCTTGTGGAGTAATGTTCCACTGATCTGGATTGATATTTGTACCATATGTAAGTAAGCTCACCATTTGACCAGATGACTATCCTTTGGGGATGTAGCGATGCACTCAGCTCACAGTACGATTCAATTTATGATACTGGGTTCACAGTCATGATACCCAAAACAAAGTTTGAATGAAAAACATTTATGTTTGAGGCAACAACAATGCCAAAGTATGTTTTTTCTTTGGGCAGTGGTTGGAGTTTTTCATCGTTGTGGCATTGTAAATGCTGAATCATATTGCTAATTTCAGCAGTTGTGTAGTTTTCCAAACTGTGGTCTGGAACTGAAACGCACACACAGTTTCATATGTGATAACCAGGGTTATTAAAATATTACTTTATAAATTCTTGTATAACAGCCTCATGCATAGATGATAAAAAAAATACACACCATTAAAAGATAACGTAACAGCAATGGAATGTCATGTGTTGCCTGACAGGATATATTTGAGCTGACCTTTTCCTATCAGTGATGTTGCGTTTGCTGACTAATGGAGGAGCCAAACTTGATGGAATGTGTCAAAAGACAAACAAATATTAGAAAACGAGAGTCCACAATTTTTTCAGAATTTTCTGTTTCAGGTTTGGGGCTGGTACTTTCAAAATTTTAACAGCCATTTCTTCTATTATTTCTATATTGTCATATTATTCTATTTATTGGTCATTCCTATGACTGTAGAGCTGAAGATGGAAAGCTCAAATGCAGCTCTGTGTTTCCTGTACAGTGACCTGTGTTCTCTCCTGTCTGACTTTACTGTTTTGCAGATATTGCGACCTGTTTACCAGGATAACCGTGCCACTCTTGGTAAGGCCCCTTTCTGTCTGCACGGTGTGAACGGACAGGTTGTGGCCCATAATTGCCTCTGTGTCAGCAATTATGGAAGCCGAGATTCACTGGGTCTTATAAAGGGAGCCGAGATTCACTGGGTTTCTTCCCAGCAGGCAGGATGTATGGGACCCGTCCAGCTAGCGGGTTTCAGTCAGGTGGCGACCCACGGGTCAGGCCAGGTTTCGCGCAGCAGTCCTATACCTGCCAGATGCCCAAGGATTCTGGTTCCATGAGCTGCCTACAGAATTACTCCAACTACCAGAACTGCACCATTGTCAGGTCGCACCTTCCTCAGGGAAACTACAGCACATATGTGAAGCTGGCGCCCAAGATACTCATCTTCCCTATTTTCGTGCAGGTCTGCATCGTGTGTTACCTGAATGTCTTTGAATGTGTTTTACTACGTTTAGTCCACTCATCGGCTGGTTTGCACTGGCCTGTTAAAACGCTGTAAAACTTTGGCCCCCGACATGTAAACCTGCAGACTTTATGCTTGTCAGAACTGTTTTATTTAGGTCTAACGTCAGTAAAATCGATGGTGGCAATTTACGTTTAGATGTAAATATGTTATTTGTAGCGTTAAGTGAGCATGTGCAGCTGAAATCCAACCATGTCTGACTGATGTCACAAGTTGGAGTGTGTATGCTCATGATAAACCTCTGTATTTAATTGAACTGTAATTGCAGATTTGTGGTTATTTCTCTGTTGCAGCCATTGGACCTTTGTAGCCCGGCCCGATCGCTGGTGTTGTTGGAGGAGATGGTCCTGCATGAGAGAAAACACCTGTCCATCAAGGTAAAGGCAAAGGGCAATGGTTCCAAAACTTTTTGAGTGTATGGACATGACAGGTGGGTTATTGTGCTGCATGCTTGCTGTGTGATATTTTAATATAAAGATCATTAACCAGCACCAAGTATTAAGTATTTAACAGGACAATGTTAATACACAAATGAAATACTAACTCACCCTCAGTGTCGCAGTAGCTTGGAAGGTTTCATAGCCTCGTTTGCTAGCTTCACTCTGCATACCATACACAGGGTCTGGGACAGCAACCGTCATGAGTCTGTATTTTAACTATCTGTTGTCTTGTTTTTAGTGCTGCTTTTGTCCTTGTATTCTGCAGGTGATTTTTAGCAGTGCCAGCTGGAAAAATGTAGTTAATGTAGTTTTTGTTCTATTTTCCAAATGTTATCTAGCATAGATCTGATGGTGTGACTGACTGGGGCTGCATGCTGAAAACTCACTTTTGACATATAGTAAAATTGATTAGTCCTTGCTATTTTGTACATTTTTTTCCCATCTGGTCTGTAAAATTTTATTTACGAAAAATGTTTCTGAGCATTTTAGAAATTATTTTTAACGTGATATGCAATAAAAACAATATTTTTAATGAAAAACACATTTTGAAGTTTACACACCTGCTGCTTACACTGCTTTGCTGTCAGGTTCACGGCCCGTGTCAGCCCATCACGCAGTACCAGTCCGTAATATAACTGATCCACACTCAGTTCTAAATTCACGACATTCTGTCTGTGGTTACATCTAATCCTTCCTTCACTGTTTTGAGGACAGTATTTGTCAGCACAACAACAACACAGTCATCTTCAATACTTGTAGATTTCCACAGATAAAATTCGGTAATGATCTTGCTGAAGTGATGAAATTAAATGCATTTACACAGGAAGCCTAAGGAAAGATGCATAAAGATCATATAATACCTGTAACCAAAAGCTGTAATCAGAGAGCAAAATAAACAATTTTTTTCCTAAACTACAAGGTGACCTCTGAGCATGAGCCCATACAAGAGTGTCTGTTTTCATCAGAACAGGCTTTTAAAAAAATGTGATATCCTTACAAGTGCAGGCTGGAGCTTTACAGTAATAGAGGGATATTAAGGTTGATGCAGACCAAACAGTCTTGGGGGTATCCATGACCTGGCACTGTGGCAATGGCAGTGATTGAAATGCCACTGTAAAGTAATGACAGTAAGAGAGACAGGCATACTGAAAATTGATGTCTTCAATAAATATTCTGCCTATGAAACGTCAGCTTTTGTTAATTGTTCAGAGACATCTGTCTTGGTGTTTTTAACATGTTTTGTTCAGTTCGACTTTTTGCCATGAGCTAAAATAGCTATTTGATCATCTTATGGAATGCAAAACAGCCCTTTGCTGTCACGCTGAATTTGTCTGGCTTTCGGCCACAGGGGTGTTAAGTCATTAAATAAATGCCGTAATTTTGTTTGTACTATTCACAAAAAGACTCTTTTTCTGTGCTTTGTCCATTCTGTCTGATTTACATGGATGTAGTGTCCTGTAAGACTGTGAGGTCTTACCTTTTTTCCTTTTGTGTGGTATGTGTGAAGTTTGAGGGGGTGCGGGTGTGGAACAACAGCCCGGGTAATCACTCCACTGGGGGCAGCTGGCGATGGCCCTGCCCGTAACGTTCCGCGCCCGCACCGCCCCACGCCCGTATTTTCTCAGAGTGTTTTCGAAGACGAGGGATGGAGGCCAGGCTGTGCTGCCATTGTGATAGTGTTGTGTAAAGGAAGTGTGATCCGGGGGAGAGGAAGACGAGGGGCATGTTTGTTCTTAATGACGGCAAAGGGGAGACCGGCCTTGCTTTCCTGGCAGCTCAGTTCTTGGCAAGGCTTCCTTTTCCAGCGTGCATGTCTATCAACATAGGTTTTGATGTTATTGGTTAACACGTGTGTGTGTGTGTGTGTGTGTGAGAAAGAGAGAGGGAGATTGAACCAATCAACATTTAAATGTGTGACTTAATTTTTTTTGTTTAGTTTTTGGCTGTGGCATTTGGAGAGAAATTTGGTTCTGTTGAAAAGCATGTTGTGAATGAGCAAAGGACTTTTGGTTTTTTCCGGCCACTGTAAGTATGAAGCTTTTTTTTTTTAATGTCTACTCATCGTGTTCTGTGTTTTGTGTGGTCTTTATTTACATACTTCTGCAAAGGCAGGAGTCACTGATGCTTACAAGAAAATCAAACACTCGCATACAATAGTGCTGAAATAAAACAAATGAAACTCCTGACCTGGATTTGTGTATGAACAGACCGTGTCCAGATAATGGAAAGTGCAGCAGTACTAAGCTGAGAGCAACATGACATTGTATATAATCTTGAAAATGTTTAATCCATCGAAGCCTCTCAGATAGGTGGTGAAGGTTGTGCGGTTTAGTTTAGTTGCTTACTGGTTCTAAACATGGTGACATGGATTCTTGTGCAGATAGTGTTGGTAGCCCACAGTTTTAAGGTTGTGGGTTTGAACTGGACACCAGTTCTGTTGTGTTTAAGGAACATCTTATTTTTAACAACAAGAACTTCCATTGGCCATGTAAATACACCTGGACCTGATTTGGATTTTCTTTTTCAGTCTTAAGTTATAGACTTATTTAGGTGACTTAAAGTGTTTCTATATTCTCGGTAAAATCTGTCATAGTCATTGTGTACAAAAATGCAATTCTGTAAAACCCTCGACTTTTTGTATGAAGTTTTCACCAAATTATTTGTCTTGTTTTTGTAGTCAATAGTTGGAGTGAAGTTTTGAGTGGTGATGAATTAATTAAAAGTCTACGCATTTTGTCCGCATTCTCTGCATCATTAATATGCCTAAAGGTTTTTATGATGATGTACAAGTGCCTTCAGACAGTCGCCTTGGATGTCAGTCATTTTTGTAACAGGTGGAGAACATTCAGATGATCCCTGTGTATCTGTTGGAGCTCTGTGTTGGTCTGAACACAGTGGCCTTCAGCGATTTACAGTTGCAGGCCCTTTGTGAAGTTGTTTCATGCAGACAGGAGGTCCCTGAGGAGTGCTGTGGAGTTCTGCCTGCGGGGAGGATATGAGTAGAACCACAGGCCTTTATTTTGTCTCTTTGAGCCATCCATTGACAAGGGATGCTAGCTCTGCTGCCAGAGAGCCAAGCCAAAAATCCCAGGAAGGAAGCTAGCAAGGCGACGCATTCCCTGCCCTGACTCGTCTCCAGGCGACACGTTGCCTGCCCTGGCTGGTCTTCTCTCTCACGCTAGGGCTCTTCTCTCCAAGGATCCCAGTATGTTATCAGCACACTAATGAGTTGCCTTTTTGTTACCACATCAGCAGAATTGCAGACCTTCACGGCAGCCTTGAGTTTCACTTCTGCTGCACCCATGTGAACCGAATATACAACTTAAACTCTGAATTGTGTGCCGTTTTAAAAATGCTGTCTTGTTTATGCCGGTGAACATGCACAAAAGTAGTAGTTACATTTCAGAATGGTTTACCCACGCATGCTTTTCTTGTGGTGGAGATCATTACTTTGGCTGGACATCTTGTGTCTGTGTGTCATCCAGGCTAGGTTTGCTGTCGCTGGAATAATGGGAGCCAGTTATGTTTGATTTGATCTGTGGTCAGCCTGAGGAATGAAGGGGTGGGGGTGGGGGGGTATTGGAGAATGAAATGTGTCACTAGCAGTGCCCATGATTTCTCACTACAATATTAAGCTGTCCTATTGCAGCTCATGTATATGAATGTGGTGTAAGATCAATTGTGTTTTTTTTGCTACATGTTAATTAATAGAGATTCCATCACCAGCCCCTTTTTGCCCTTAAGGTTTCTGTAGCGGAATGCTGAGTCTGCCACCCCCACCCAATTAACAATGCTCTGTTTGTTGGCCCCACCCACAGGTGACGGTGTTCATCTACACAGACCTGATGCTGCTGACCCGGGAGGATGAGCCGGGCCGCTGCAACGTCCTGCGGAACCCCCTGTTCCTGCGACATGTTCGCCTGCAGGATGGTGTGTCTCCCTTGCAGCGCTGCAGCGTGTTCTCATGCATTCTAAAGCCTTTTTCCGCATTCTGACGTGCTAAATACAAAAGACCAAAATTAAAGACCCAGATCACTCACCACATACCAGCTGAAATGACAGTTCCCGTTTGTAAACCTCTGAAGTCCATGGAAGTATCAGAAAATTTGAGCTGCAACCCTTAATAATTAAAAAAAAAAACTTGCTTTTTTCGCTATTACCACTTTGTCTTCTGAAATGTTTTAAGTGTTTAAAGATGCTCTCAAAACTCCAGATACTTCCCAAAGCCCAGATATCTTCCATTTCATGCACGGACAGTGTTTTCTTTCCCCCTTTGAAGCCAGTGGATGCACGTGATGAGTTCGTTAGTGTGAGAACATTATCAGGCGTCGTGGTGACAGGGCCATGTGTTCTAGCACGATCAGCATCACTGCAGAGAAGCAGCCGTCTCCGCCCGTCATTGTTGCAATGCTCAGGAAGGAGGCGCCAGGCTTGCAACGAGGCTGCCATGGGGTCGTCCCGGCCAGAGTAGGACAGCTCCTTTGTGCATAGCGCTGAGAGTGAGCTGTGGCTGTAGGTCCCATTGTTCTCTCGAGTCCACAACAACATCCAGCCTGACTCTTGCAGACAGGGCAGGGTGGGCTGGATGAGACTGGAGGCATTGGGAAGGTCACTCCTATGACCTCCCTCACCTCCTGCCGTGGTGGCGTGGGAGCCAGGGGCTTGGAGGAGAGGGTCACTCAAGGATGTGACAGGTCACGTACATGCACCATTCATAATTTTTTTCTTTACCCTATGAGCTTCTGAATTCATTGCTGTGTTCAGGTTTTTTTGTAATGGTGAATTGTTCAGCTATGACTGTCTGAGCAGCAGGTGGCACTTTTTGCTTAAATAACGTAGTACAGAGTAAAGGGCCTAATGTGTTTCTTTTACTTTAATTTTGAGTTGGTATGCTGGTATTTATGTTAACTTGGTAACTGTAAGGTTGTTTTAACATTTGTGAATGATTCTCCTGTTCTTGTTATACAAGACAGCCCTCTGCTGGTAGATCAAGAGAGACACATGGTTTTTTTTAATTTGTCTTCCCTCTTTTGCCTCAGTGCAGATTCACAAATATACTCACAACCTTACACACATGTACATATAATTCAGATGCCTATTAAGTGGTTAGTTTAAGGTGTGTACCTTAAAGGGACTGACTGTCTATATTGTACTGTGTGATTCAAACTTTGGCTTGTGACCCAATTTCATGGACTTGCTTGTGATGGGTCATCAAAGAAATTTGTAAATAGAATACAAAATAAAGATGTTGACATTATTACGTCCCAAAATGGATTCCAACATTTTCATGATTCTTGAGATTAACATTTATCAAAACCCTGGTGTATATCAACTAATTCAAAACTAATCTATCTTTGTTTTTCAACTTTTATAGATCCTACTGAAGAGATGAGGTTCTACGTAATCCACATGACAGAGGTAGGGTCCTGCTGTCTGTGTACATGACTCTGGAAGTGTACCTGTTTTTGTTTTGCTTCTGCCTTTGTTCTGGAAGGCATGGTGGTTTTGCTGCGGCTGCTGCTGTTTTATAACTCATGGTTCTGACTCTGCCACCTGCCTGAGTTGTGTACATGTTTGTGTGATTTTCCTGCAGGTATTCTGGTATTTTGACCCACTCAGGCATTCAGGTGGCATCTGTAACTTTGAATTACAAGGGCAAGTTGTTTGTGTGTGTGTGTGTGTGTGTGTGTGTGTGTGTGTGTGTGTGTGTATGTGTGTGTGTGTGTGTGTGTGTGTGTGTGT
>JABJVR010000035.1:7200005-7232876 GCA_025773905.1 Chitala chitala
CACACACACACACACACACACACACACACACACCCTGCAACCCTACCCACCCAGCCGTTTTTATTTTCTTCTCGGCGGTGCATCTTTCTTCCCTCTTTTTGTATTCTTCAGCAGAACAACTGTGAGACAAGACAGAGAGAATGAATCAATGGACTGGCCAGGAAGGTGAAGCGGGAGTTCATTTGCTGTGTTGTGTTTTTACACACCAACAGATGCGTTGCCTCTCTTTAAAGACCGTCAGTGGCTGAGGTTTTCTGTGGAGCCAATAAGCAATTCTTTGTAGTTAGAAGCAGACTGGACGAAGCAGGACCCTCAGGGCATCAAGGAACTCTATTATGAAGCTTCCACGTGTGATTTTTGACTTCGTTAATTTTAATGTTATTAACTGCAATCTGCTGTCACTCCATTGAGGTACAGTGGTACACTGTTAGGGATTTACCCTTTGTTTAGAAATGAACAAACTGGGTTTTATTCTGCATTTTTTTTCCTTATTTATTTAGACATATTGCGCTGGTTGCTTAAATTGGTGTCGTCTGAAGCTACTGTCCCTGTGACTACAAGCCAGGATGAATTCTTATTTAAAGTGCAATATTTTCATTTTTTTTATAGACAATGAATGGAATTCTGTTAATTTTGAAAGATTTTCTGTTCGTACTATACTTAAGTATAATGAATGACAATGTAAATAATGTGACTCGAGCATTTACAAACAAAAGTGAGTTAACATTTTGAGTTACTCCTAGCAGCGGGCAGCTGGGGGTCAAACGTGTAAATATAATTCTTAAAAAAAGTGTGAAAATGGTAAAAAAAAGCACAAAAGAAAGATTCAATGTGACATGACAAACATGGTTGTATCTATGTACATAAGTGATGTATAGCTACAAAATAAGCTATGTGTTATAAAGCAGCGTTGGGAGCAGATAAAATCTCTCCCTTCTCAGGCCTTCTCAGTCATACACTGCTTGTAAGGAGTTCTAGTAAACGTATATGCTCGTTTTCACTGTTTGCAGTTCAGTGCATCTCCTAAAATAGCAAGCAGAAATAAACACTTTATGTCATTGCAAACAATGAATAAAATGGTTAAACCACTTGTTTTGTCCTTTTTTGTCTTTTTGCTTTTCAGTTATGCTTGATGAAGTGTTTTTGACACATGCACACAGTCACAAGTATAAAGACACCCCAGAGAATTCAAATGTAATTAAAAAGATCTTCTGATCGATGACACATTTTAATAATCTTTTTTGCATTTTGATTTCTAGTTGGACAAGATTTTTGCCTTTTTTTGTGTTTCATGATGTTACACAGATGATATGTGACAGTGTACAGATACAGAAAGGGACGTATTTTTCTGTTGTGATGTTCTAAACTCAGATTTAGTCTATAGCAGTAGGTGGTGTATGGAAACGCCTTTATAATCCTCAGAAACTTCAATACCATTGTATCCTGCTGGGTGTCCTGCTTTGCTCCTGCCCAGCTTTATGCCTACCCCATTCTGCTCCTGCCCCATTCTGTTATTGCTCAATTCTGTTCCTTCTCCACTCTGCTCCTACCTGCTCAGCACCTCCTCAGCTCTTTCTGCGCCACTCTGTTCCTGCTCAATTCTGTTTCTGCTCTGTTCTGCTCCTGCCCCACTCTGGTCTTTCTTGCTCAGCACCTCCTCTGTTCTGTTCCTGCCCCATTCTGCTCCTGCCTGCTCAGATGTTCCTCTGTTCTGTTTCTGCCCCACAGTGCTCCTGCCTGCTCTGTTCCTGCACAGTTCTGTTCCTGCCCTCCTCTGCTTCTGCCTGCTCAGCACCTCCTCAGTTCTGCTCTTGCCCCCTTCTGCTCATCTCTTTTCTTCACCTGTCAGTTTCCCACTTCTTTTTAGTTTGTTTCACTCTTTAATTACTTCCTTCATCTGTCTCATCGGTTTCGGTAATACTGTAATATGCCTGCCAGTAAGGGCTTGCGGTGAGATCAGCGGCAACACCACATCATGGCTTATGAGTTCCGTCCCCCTCTACAGCCAGATTTACAAAGAGTTACAAAGACACTGGTTAAATGTTAAGCGTTTTTATGAAATTGTTGGGTAAAATAATGGCCTTGTGTGAAGTCTGTTTCTTGTATATCAAGTAATGGTTGTGATTATATTCCATGTATAAACTTATATACGTGTTTGTTTTGAAGTGTATTACTTCCTGATTGTTTTGACATTTACTATGCATGCATTTGTATCTTATCCACTGTGTATGTGAGATTATTTTGTTCATATACCTACGTATAGTGTGTTTCAGAACAATTCATTCATGTTCAAATGAGCTTATTGTCTTCATGTTGTTTGTGTCACTAAAGGAAGTCACACTTAAATTTTAAGAGTTAAACTAATTTGCCAATAATGACATGTCAATAATCAAGTCTCTGTAAACTTCACACAGACATTTGAAATACGATGAATCATTTTTAAACACCCTGTGTGTGTGTGTGTGTGTGTGTGTGTGTGTGTGTGTGTGTGTGTGTGTGTGTGTGTGTGTGTATATATATATGAAACCATTCAGAAACCAGCCCTTTATAACACTAAAAATCTGTAAGTGGGACCACAGTGATGTTAATACTTCAAAATTATCCATAGGAGTATTTTCAGTTAAGTGAAAAACAATATGAAAAGGGTCTATTTTACATGTGAAAGTTGTCGCTAGGAATGCTAATGAAATGTCACATTGATTTTTGGTATTATTGTACTTGCAGTGCTATGATGTCTTTGTTAATTAATAACACAGAAACATAATTATGTTGCTGGTGCTCAGTTCTTATAAAACAGTCTATCCATTGTGTTCTTGTCAAATCTCATACTCCCAGTCTTTTTAAAAACTGAATTACCTTTATACAACATCTGGGTATACAAGTACAGAAAACATTATGCAATAAATACCAGTTGAACTAATATGTTAACTCTATGGACAGACAGGTTAATTATCTTGCCTCCCCCAACACACACCTGCTGCATCCTTACAGGGTCGAAGTGTGAAGTGTTCACGTGTACAGTGGCACGTGTATGTGCGTGTGTGGGGGATGTGTGAAATTGTTGAGAAGACACTCCTAATAGAGTTGAACAGTTGGGACAGAACCTTTACTCAGCATGTCCCCCTCCCTCCCTAATTTGCAGAACCAGGTGCTTCACTGGTCACTCTTGCAAACAGAAAGGAGACCTCACGTGCAATGGTGTCAGCTGACCCGTTAGGTCCTGGCTATGCTCTCCCCTTTTCCCATGCTTTTAACAAGCTTTTTTTGTTCTCCAGGCCATGAAAGCTGGTGTTATAAAAGTTCCCAGATCCATTGGTAAAGAACGTGAAGCTACAACACACTCCATACACCTGTTTTTAATATGTGGGATTCTAAGAATTGGTAGGTTTTCAGATTAAAAAAAAAATGTCTTATGAAATTTGTGGCTTGTAGTTATTTACAGATTTCTGCTCTGAGTGTTTTTGCCACAAAAAATTTAAAAACAACTTTTTAGGTGATCTCTTGGCATTTTTTTCTCCTGGGTAAGAAGTAAGATTGAACAACATGAAAAAAATGTTTACATATGAATGTAAAAATAACAATCACAAATGTTTGTGTTGTAAGTGTATTTTTTGATAGATAAGTCCCAGAAAGAACATCTGCATCTGAAAAGATGTCTGCCACAATCAAAGGCTCTCTGTCGCAGTGTGTCACACTGTGAATATTCTGTATAGCTTCTTATTAAGGTTCTTTCTGTGCTAGATTCATAATTACTTTTCAGTTCTCAACAAAGGAGTATGGAAAATGTACATGATCTTTTTGAGGTCACTTGTCCATTATAATTTGGACTGTGTCTGCCTCAAGCAGGAGTTTTAAAAGCTAAAGTAAAATAACAGTATATAACATTGTCAGAGAAGAAATATAATACTTATACTTCATTTTCTTTAGGGTAACGGTCAGATTTGAAATTTGATTCCATAAAGGTTACCAGTGACGGTAGCATGCTACCTTTGCCCTAGTTTTGTTTTTATTTTAAGCTCGGTGTCCTGGGATATGAAACTGTAGAGGAATGAAAGAACAAAATGAAAAAGCACACCAAACAAAAAAGACTATTATTTTACAGACTTGGCAGCTTTATAATCAGTTGTATGGTTTTGATAAATTTTGCTTTTTTATAATTTAATCTATAGTACTCCGAAACACATTCCATCTAAAAGAATAATAGAAATCAAGCCGGTTTTTCGCATAGGCATGTAGGAAGCTTTAACATTATCCTCAGAAAAGGGCATGGGGAAAATTATTCATTAAGATTATAAAGAATATTAAACAGTTCTTTTGACAAGGAACAATCAGCTAACATATTATTTCAGATAACAATACATTGACTTAACTACATTGTTTGACAAAAGTACAGAATTTCTCAATACAAAATGATGCTTCACCACACAAAGGCTAATGAACACAACACATAGCTGAATGACAATTACAATAAATCTACTTTGTTACCTACTTAGTACAGTGTTAAAAATAGAAACAGCCACAAGACTTTATCAGCACATAAGTGAAGGTTGGATGAGGAGGGCTTGCAGGGTAACCAGTGACTCACACAGCTGTTGAGCTAATGAGGTTAACAGAGTTATATTTCCTCTCTGTTCATGTCGTGGTGCTCAGGCCACAGAGATGATAATGAGATGCCCTTACATCCGACTGCCTTACTCTCCTCTGATTGGTGGTGTTTATTGGCACTTAGCTGCGTTGAGTGGGGTGACCTCAGCATTACAGCCTGTGACGATTGTAGCATGAGTGCACATCAAAGAGGGGATTGTTCAGGCTCGCCAATGTTGTCAGAAAGCAGAGATGGCTAGTGCAGGAACAGGAAATGGCATCTGAGTGAGGTGCCAATGTCTGGCAGTATGGAAGGATCATGGTATACGAGTCCCACGTTTAACCTTAGAGAGGCAATGTCACATTTTTCCAGACTTTTAAATTCTTCTGATTGTTGTATCAGTGGTTCTTACTGCAAAACTTCAGAATCTTAAAAGATAAAATAGTTATGTTTAAAAATGTTGAAAAGGTTAGGGAGCTAGTTTGAGTTTTTAGGTAATGATTTAGACTGAGATTGGCCATTTTAGATACAGACCTGCAGACTCTGACTGGTGGTAGTAATAAGTTTGGATAATGTGAAAGTGAAGTAGGCGGAGCCTAAATCCAACCTCGGTCCCTCCTACGTATATGAGAGGTGAAAAAGTAGGTGGAGAAAACTGACAAAGGGCCAGTGTTCCATTCTACAAAATACATGCTTTGTATTCAAACAAATATATCCCAGAATGACTTTGTTTAGCAGGGAAAAAAAGTTACTATTAGCTTCGGAAAACAGTGTATTATTGTCTGTGTGAATGTAGCACAGTGTATCCAGATAAGGTGAATGGTGGGCAGCTAACGCAGGGAGGATGATGTGTGGAGGAGTTTGCCTTATCACGCTTAAGGAATACCAGTTCTTGCAGAAACACTTACCTCATTGCCGTATGGAGCCAGCAGCATGATGAAATTACAGAAGGTTTTGGGACTGTGCAAAGGCCTTGAGATCTTTGTGCATTATGTGCTCTCTTATCTGGAGATTTTAATTCTTCTTGTTTTCAGTGGTTGGTCGTTGTTCTCCTAGCCATGTTAAGAAGAACATTTTATGAGTCAGTAAATATATTAAGTATCCATTACTCATGTTTTATGTACATGCACATGAACTGAATATTAGTTTGATTGCTATAAAAATTCAACACAGGCAAGGGTGTAGAATAGTTTCACTTCTGGGTGGAGGGTAGAAAAACATTAAATTGTCCTAAAATGTATAACTATACATAAAAAGAGGTTAATATAGCAGAGATCTTCCCTAGTCTCCTGCTTTGTGCATGCCTTAGTGTATGCATATACTAACTACAGCAAATGGCTGATGCCAGTATGTGGTTGATGCAGTTTATGTTGTAAATTCTTTCTAGAAACACACACACACACACACACAAAATAATAACATTAAAATTACATAAAAGTACTTGAATTCATGACTGTGAACAATCCATTACTTCAACATGTGAACAGAGACCATTATTCTATGGCAGAGTTTTAATTTTGTTCACAATATACTAAAACACCCCCCCACAAAATAAAAGGTTCTCAGTAATTCAGTTGAAATGCTTTTATGACATTACAAACAATGATGTATAGGTGATGCAGCTTAATGATAATAAATTAAAACAAGAGAAAAGCCTGAGTGACCAAGCACAGTTAAGCTGCTCCAGATCTGATTGCTCACACGGAACTACACAGAGCTAACTGATTTTATGACACCGAAAATTTCCAGTAAATATGGCTAACTTTTCAGAAGTCACCAGTAAAAAAAAAATATATGCTGATATGATTATTATGTCATATGGTTATGGTGTTCGTCTGTATTTATTTTAAAATGTTAATTTTATTTTATAATGTTAATTTATTTGAAAATAAAATTATGGACATGTTTAAAAGTAACTGAACTGTACTTTCTTTCATTTTAGGTTGAAGAAGTAGTTATAATTGAGTGAATTAAAACCATGGTATTAATTGATCATTAGCAAATGATTTCCACTTGTACATGAAGTTACTGAGTTTGGTCTCGAGGTTTCAGGTTCACTGGTAACACACCTGTCAGATAAAAGAGGTCTCTAACACGTTTGCACAAATATTTTCTCTTTTTACCAGTCTAGGAAAGATTACTATTTTGAAACAGTACGAAGTCGATAGGTGTACCGTAACAGAGATTACACACAAATGGAAAGAATTCAAAACTGCTGCCAGTCTAGGAGAACTCATCGTAACATCTGACTGTATACAACTTCTAGAAACCCATAAAAACCTTAAAGGCTGTATCCAAGAATCTGCTGGCTTCTCTCACTATGATAAATGTTGGGGTTCAGTGAATGACTTCCATGAGAACAGAAATAGATGCAGAAAGACGTTGGCTCCAGCTACACTAGAACTGAATGACACCCAGAAGCCATTTCACACCGTCGTGTTTTGGAGACACCCAACAAACTTTGTTTGAGGTATTTTTTTGGCAGAGGGGCTCCTCAGTGATTGGATTCGTGTGTCTTGCTGGCATTGACCCTTTCTTGAGCTCTGCAGTGTGGAAGAATGTCATAGTTGAAGTGTGACACCGTCTGTCAGCCAGATGAACCAATGTGAATGGTGCTATGGGAAGAGGGTCCAAAATGCACAACAGAATGGCTGAAGACACAAACACAGGCCTACTGACCTAATTCTGCAGAGATGCTCTGTCTAATGAGAACAGTGGACGAAAGCCCTCAAACACCAGCTGAAGAATTCCATGACAAAGAGTGGACTCGAATTCCTCTCCTGACTGTCATTGTGGCCTAATTTATATGAATTCTCTGTACTGCGTTGTCTCCGGCTTTCTTTTTAATAAGTGGCAGGATATAGATATTTACATGTTATGATCTCAGGTTTATATAATATACCATTAGGAATTCTTGAGGTGAGAATTTTTTTAATTTTTAGTTTTTTTTTTTTTTTATTAAATTAATTGGATAATATTTGTCTGCACTGTGCACAGCACTCAGGTGGAACACGTTGGTACACATCAGAACCCAGATGTGGACATGTCACTGTACAGATGTGGACATGTCCAGATGGGCTTACTGCATTACACTCCTGTGTCCTTTTACATGCAACATAAACCTTGTATTATGTTAATCATAGACATAGAACTAAGAGGCAGGCACTCTCTCCCAATATTTGAATAAGTTCCTTTTCACTTTTTAATTTAAATGACCAAAAATTATTATTGTTAGTCCAACAATAAAGTTTTTAGTTACCGGTAAATCCTGACAACACCAATTTATCTTCTTTAGGGTGGACATTAAGATATATTATTTGTTTAAACAATTATCTTAATCTACACACACATTTTAATAAAAGTTGTATATTTACCTTTACAACATTTGGATATACATATAAGAATTTTTTTTTTACATATTGAGAACTCTTGATGTTGGTCAAATCCTGCTTAAACATCAGAAGCCAAGTCCTCCTTAAGATCTTTATTAGGCCTGGAAAGCTCTGGCTAAAGTGAACAACTTCTGAAAACTACCACTGTTTAGAGGTTTGAGAAATAAAACAGCAGGGGATGGACAAAATGTTCTTTTACAACACTCCATTTGTAATAGTCCAAAGTGTATCCGGCCTGAAAACAATTTAGGTGGGATGCTTTTTTGTACCAACAACAAATATATTCTTCTATAGCAAATCCAGGAGGAAAGTAGTACAAGAACAAAATCAATAATGTACTTTGTTACCGTTTTTAAAAGCTCTTTTTGCTTTGAAGGTGTTTTGGTGTTATCTGATGTAGGTGCCTGGTGGTCGGTCACATGTTAATGAGGTTTAAAATGTGTGGAAAAGAGCTGACTCAAAGACAACATATTCAAATTTGCTGTACAGTCCAGTGTTTCACTATTCACCAGGAGCCTAGAAAGCTTTGCAGGGAGATGGTAAATATGCTTATGTAGTGTACGCAGGTTGTGCCCTTTAACTTTGCCCTGTTTACATGTACATATATTTAGTTGACCAGTCAGCAATTATTATGCATGCATATGTTTGCCTCATGCACTTAACTCCACCTTTATTTGTGTTAAATTAATTAACATAGCGATTTTTTGCGGCATAATTCCTTATGGTCATGACTGACTGATTGTAAACTAGATTGCGCTTTGGTCTGAATTTTTACCCTTTGACCTGACTTTTGTCTGTTTTTGGAATCAAATACTGTTGTAGCATTTCTGGCAGTGAAAGACAGCTGGGCAGTTGAAAGCCAACATTCTGCATGTGGCATTAATCCCTGAACTATCATACTGAACCTCCCAGCACTTTCACATTTAGGTCCAAGTGCAACAAGAGCTTTTCAGAAGAAAAGGTTGCTGTTTCTTTATTGGCCATTAACTGCCATGTACTGTTTATGTACATGCTTTACTTGGCATAAAACTGTGAATTTCAGCCCTTGCGGACTGCAGTAATGTAAGGTACTGAGGAAACCTACTTTAAAACATACTCAAAGTCTTCTAATAGGACGTCTGAGAATCAGTTGCTATAGTAGCACCACAATTTTGTTTCCCTGGTGAAGTTTAGAAACATCTGAATTCAGACATTCAGAACTGGGTCAAATTTATAAACAAGATGAGTGTATTACTCATTTGGATTAATGGTTTTGAAAATATATGGATACGTGGATGAATATTTGAAGCTGCATGCTTGTAGAAATTGAAATATGAATAAATATTTGCTAAAAAAAGTTGTTTATTTTAAAACAGTTTGCAAATACCTTATCTCTGTAGGGGGGAATTTAGATAAAGATAATACTTGTGTTATTGGAGAGCATCCAATGCTGATCATATCCATCTGTACTTTAAAAACTTTCCAGATGCTCACATTTGGACTAGGAACAAAATTGGGACAGTTTAAAATGCAACTTGAGAACCTGCTATATACTTTTTGACTGACAATCCTCTATTCACATTGACATTACTGCACATTTTTAGCACAGCGTTGTCTATGGATTCAGTACAAATTCTGCATAGCACTTCTACAGAAATATCTGTTGTAATTCAGTCTGATTCAGCTCTGTGAATGAAAAAGTGATGTTAAATCATTTTGGTATTTACTTTTATCTGAGGTGGTGCAAAAAGCCTGCTCTTAGTGTCCCCCCCCCCTTTAAGTGTATCACTCCCCCTTCCCAAGTGAACATTACAGGCTGTCATCTAGGTAAGCCTACAGATGGCTAGACTGCCATTGTCAGGACTGTTCTGGCCTGACGTTTTCAAACAAAGGAGGACTGTGTGCTGTTGCGTAAAAAGCCAATTTAACTGCAGACGGAACAGGATATAGGGCTGCTTCACAGGAGAATCCGTGTCTAGTCCAGCCTGCCACTAAACAAGCTTTTTCCTTGTCACTTACTCATCCTGAGGTTATAAATCATGTTTTGCTCCAGTTATGTTTTTATCTTGACTAAAGGTGCATTCATGTAGTTTTTTTCCATCTTGACGCTTCAGTCCTTTTTGTTACATAAAATAGAAACACAAAAAATGGTGTGTTTTAGATCTGGATGAGTTTTCTTTTCATAAACTATGTGGTGCATTATATAACAAAATTTGCATTACTACCTTCAGAACAATATGGAATTCCAACAAAAATTTTACATCAGGAAACCACTGTGTGTAACGTAAATTACCTACAACAGCATTGTAATCACCAGTATGTCAGGCTAAAACTAGATAAGCTTAAATATGAACAATGATGTACAAATATAGTGTCTGGGAAAATGTCATTTTGAATTTTTGGGAACTGGACACCTGCAGTGCACTTTTGGTCAGCCTCCATTGCTTGGATAGAAATTCCACTTGCTGAGGAAAAATTATTTTGAAGAGAATATAAACTGTACAGAGTTTGATACAAGGTTGATCTGTGTTAAGAATGTGATGAATGATGGGTTTGGAGGGGCTTTGTGTTTACATAGGCATTAAAAGTACCAGCTGGGGCTGGACTGTCTTCAGCTAATCCTTCCAAGAATTCTCAAGACGCGTCTTAAACTGATGAATGGCAGAAAGATATTTCATCTATTTCATCAGTCCTTCACGTTATGTAAGTTATCAAGCGATATGTTTATTCATGTCTGGGAGTGACCAAGGCAGGGAAGAAATATTGTGTAATTTTTAAATGAAGTCCCAAAAATTAATTGAATGCATTGTTATTGGTAGTGCAGAACTTAGTGTGTAGCATCACCAAATTTAAATGAACTTTTAATAGAGTTTATCTTATATACAAGAGGATGACCTCAACCTTCAGTAAAAGAGAAAATTTAGAATGGTGAATTGCTAGCAGCCTTAGATTGAGCCATATAATTAACTTGTATAATGTGTGAGTTTTAAAATAGAACTCAGAAATTTCCTTTCTGGAAACTTGACCTTGACTGTCACATTCTTTTGGTTTAAGAAATGAGGGGATGGAAACAGTTGTAGCTGTTGGTTTTGTATTGTAATGGGGAGCATATTTTCACTGTCATGCGACCTCTTATCGTTCCTGGTTTTGGCATGGTACCACTGAAAGGAGACGACAAACTGCCATTTGTGGTTTTTGCGGGTTTCCAAAAAAAGGTATTTTGTGTTATAACAAAGTGCGAACCTGTTTCCTCTTGCTCGGCACCGTCATTTCACACAAAACTTCAGCTGTATTTAGCGGGAGAAAAGAGAGTGGCTTACAGAAGAAGCAATCAGTGCCTGCAGTGGAAGTGGCTGAAACCTGTGTGCGATCCCTAACGTAGAATTTAGTGGATTGACAGATGGACATGAAACAGTCTAAGGACGGCAACGCTTCCTGAGTCCGGTATTGCTCTATGCACGTTGTGCTTAAAGTCCTGAAATGCCTCAGTTAAATGCACTCCATCAAATCAGCTTTGCTGAGTTCCCTTTGATTCGTGTTGGTTGTAGCATTTCATATACATATGTTATAATTTCATAAAAAAAGAGGTCATTATAATGTGAGTTCATGTGGTCCCATGGGATTTCAGCCTTAGCTGTGCCTTGTTTTTCCTTAGCAAGACCAGATGGCCACAGCCGGCTTTCTCATGATTATTGACATCCAGTCTCTTCACGCTTACATCACTCTCTGGAAGCTGTATGGAGTTCCTGAAACAATATAAAGTTACTTATTTTAGTTTATTCCAAAACGTTTAAAAAGGAAACGTGTACAAGCGTGTGCTTATTGTAAGACGTATTTGGCACTTCAGGATCCATAACTTTTTAAAAACAGAAAGAACCAGTCATTTTGTCTTTTCTGTACTGCAATATTTAGACCAGTTCTTGATCTCAGCGTCTCCTACCTACATTCACAAATAGTAGCAGTGGTAAATGGCAGCAAGTAAGCGTAAGCAAGTGCGTAAACCAAGTGACTAAAAGCGGTTACAATAATTTAATTGAAATACAATGAATAAGACTTGGAAACCTATTTGCAACGATGCGTTAAAAGGACAAGATAAATTTTATCTACACAGCAAGTCTGTATCTAGGGATAGTGATTAACAAGATTTATCTCTTTGGAAATATACTATGAAAAAAATTTGGATGTGTGACTCCTTGCATTTGTCCCTGTAACGTACCTTTCTTTAAAAAGCATCAGCTCCTACTTCCAGCCGTCTGAGAGCTCAACTTGAGGCAAACAGACAGTGCCCCCAATTCCCACTGTTGGAAGGTTTGCCAGACTCGAAAATTATAGCCATGCATTTAACTGCTTGGTTTCTTGCTTGTTTACAGCATTGTGTGTTTACCATTAAAAATATATATGGCATATTAAAGTAGACCAAAATCTGATAAAATAATTGAAGACTGTATTTCATTCTTGTTCCTGGACATTTATGAGGTTTTGTAAAGGAGAATATAGCCAAGCTAAAAATGACTGCTTTGCTTGTAAAACTAGACTCTGAATTAGTTTACATGCTTTTGGAGTGGTAGATGATGGATTATGACAAGTTTTTCACTAAAAACAATTATTTCCTTTAATGGTGTTAGCTTGTTCAGCCTCTGCATTTTGCCCAACTGTCCCAATTTAATATTTCTTATATCAGTCCCTGTTAAGGCCTATTCATTTTTACTGTGGGATGTAGATATGGGTAACAAGAACAAAAAGTCTCATGCTTAGAAAGAAAAACAAATTCAAATATCGCTGCAGTGATGTTCAGCATACTCACAAACAATATATTTTGATGTTTGAAGAACATTTTTAATTCTATCACTGAACATTAACAGCTGGAGTAGAAATTTTCTCTCTAAAACAGCAGAAATTTCAAAGAAATATTTTCTTTTACATATATACTTTACAAATCTTCAGCTCATTTTGAATGTACCTGACACTTTAAGAGAAAAGAACATCAAAAGGTAAATCTTTGTTTCTGTGGTTCATCCACAGAGCACCTAGAGATTTCTCTCTATGGAGTTGTAACCATAGAGATGGAGCTTGTATTTGGATGAAATGCACATGCAGAAAGTGTTTTATTGTCAGGCCACAGTGCTTTTACAATGTTGAGTGTCTTTATATTAGCAGAACCGGGTCCATGGATAGACTGCAGTGTGATAGCCGGGGTTAAGTGAGAACGTGCTCAGCACAGTCTTGTCATTCCCAGCAGGTCGTCTCTGTCTGCAAGCTGAAATGCTCCCGTTCGCTTGAATTCCCTCTCCACATCAGCTGTGTCACAGGCTGCTTTTTAATGACGCCTAGATGGTTAACTGGATCATGCCTCTCAACTTGTCAAGTTATGCATTTTTGTTAAATTTGTGTGGCTGCCATTGAACCAACATCTGTGATCTTCATGCAAAGACAGTTCCCTAGATTTGTAATCCTGACAAATGCAAAACCATAATTATGCAAAAAATGTGTGACGTGCATAAAATTTGCAAAGTGCCTTCATAAAAAATTCCAAATTCCCACAAAGCTTATGTGAATGCACGTGCTAGCCAGCACACCTCAGTACAGTCGTCTGTTTCTTCCCAGTTGCCCCCCGTCTCTTACTGATAATGTCTGTCATATAACGTTGCTTTTTTTTGTGCTTTTTTGTGCTTTCAAAAAATTTTCAAAATGGTACATTTAAACTTGTGTGTGTGTTTGTTTGTGTATATATGTGAATACAATACACAAACAATTCTCTAGATACATTATTCTATTTTACACAAATCTGTATTTACACAAGAAATGAGATTTTTAATATTGAGCACAATGGCTGCCAGTGAATGCACACCTGAAGGCAGAAGCCAACTTGCAGATATATTGCAATTTATTTAGGGGTCAAAATTAAAATGGTAAAGTTTGAAGGAGGACAATGTTTATTGTGAATTATATGTGAACTTGGTTTCTCCATATCAGTCATGGAAATTCTGACATACGCTAAAACTGAATTACACAGTGGGTTATGGAATGCATGAATTATGTGTATTGGGAGCTGTCTGTACCATGTTTATGACTGTGATGTGTATGAACGTTATGCAGTCAGACCTTGTTAGCAAGCCAATATTGGTCCACGGTGACATGAAAGTCTGGTTGGGATGACTGCTGACTTGCCAATAACATTTGCCTGCTTGTATGTGAAGATATGCACCATTTTTTACAGGGTTAAATATAATTACATCAGACTGAAAGTTATATACTTCGACTTTGAACTATATAATGTGTTATTCAGCAGCAGAAAGACAAATTTCCATTGTCTTTCTGCCGCTGAATAAACATCAAAAATTGATGCTGCATTGAAGCTATAATATTTGTTGAAAATGTATAGCATAATAATTATAAATATGACACAAACACAAAAATTTATGGGTAAAACGATGCTAATACCAAAGTGAAAATTAATGTAAAATTAATGTGACCATACCTGAATTTTAACCATTCAGAGCAGTTAACCAGATAGACACTGAAATCTGAAGTTATTTAGCAGTACACTTATAATATGTAGTGTAGGCAGGCCTGTCACTAGACATTTTGGGCCCTATAAAAGATGTGTTAGATCTAATGCTAAGATGTTATGCTATGTACTATTTTTTTGAGCACTCTGTCAGTCACAGGCCCTCAAAAATCATCCTTGGTTTCCAGCTCTCTACACCTGAGTATAGCTCTGATGGACCAAAGGGCCATATAGAACAGCTGAAAATGTGTAGCAGTCACTCTTTTCATGTAGGTTGGAGGTGATTTTGTACCAGATGGAGTATGTATGGAGATGGAGTTTGTACCACCATTCGAGACAGACTATGTGATTTTTGCGGGTTTCTGATAGTGAATGGTTGATGAAGTTAATTTCAGTGACAGCATGCTGACAGACCTATAGCTATTATCTGCCTTTTGATGGAAGGTGAAAACAGCTCTGAGAATTCACTCACACTTGAATTAACATTATTTATAATATTGGATAAGAGAATGAGTCAGTTATTAGCTGAACTACAATAAGGGAGTTGGAAATCATGCTGGTGTGACAAGTACATACAACGTCTTAACAGAGAAACAAACTTCAGGCACATCTTCAATGTAGGATTTTTTTTATGGTTGGAATTAAATTTTTTTCAGTGAAACATTTTTCTAAGAAACACTGAAAAGGAAGCGAATGACTAAACATGCTTGATTTTAATAAATGATGTACCAGTTTTATGAAAAAATTTAATCGAATTCAAAGCCAATGCTAAATTGCTTGGATGGCATCATAAAAGCAGGGAATGTCTTAAAAAACTAGTAGCAAAACTGGTATCTCCTCTGCCCTAAAAATAGACCAAGTTATAAATATTTATGCAACGTCTGAGCTGCTTTAGCACGCAGTGAGCTGAAAATGTGCCCATCACAATGTTCTATTTCATGAAAGTGAATTTCCAGCAGATGTTTATCGGAAGCGTCATGGAACGCTTCCCCAGCACACATGGTGTGAGATCTCCACTTTTGAGTTAAGGTTTTCAAAGGGCTTTCACACAAGTGAAGTGTTTTGAAGACTGATGACCCATGTCAGTTGTGCATAAGAGTATAGGTTGCCAAGAAGATTTTTTTCTATTACATTTTCAACACCTTAAATCAATCAGAATTTCAATGAAATGATAATGAAATAATATTGCAGATGAAACATTTAAGGAAATGTTTGTACAGAAAATTGTTTCATAAAAAATTGTTATATAGCTGTCTCAACCTCATCTGTGACAGCCTCTTTTGAAGGCTGTTTGGTAGTCTGTCCAAGTGTATTTTTACAGTGCATCATATGCAGTTAATTATTTACTGTGTTAACTATATCGTCCTAGACAGCTGCTGTAATAATGGCCGTAAACATACGCTTTAACTTGAACATGCTGAAGTCAAATTAGTGAATATATATATAGTTTTACTTACTCTGAACTGCATTGGTAAAATAGGTCTGATCATATATATGGGTAAAATAAAAGTTGCATTACACAATAATATAATTTGAGGCTAGTAAAAATTTTTCATTGGTTTTGCATTTGATTTACGGAAAAACTGACCCAAATCTATATGACAACCATTTTGACATTGTGAAATAGAATGATTTGTAATGTAAATGTTCCATAGTGTGCACTTTTAACAACAGTAAATGGAGAGCAAAAGAGGACAGACAGATTGCAAAGTACACAGGCCCTTTAAAAATGTTTTTTTAATGACTTTAATTTTGCGATCAGTCTGTGGATTCATCTGTTCGGCCGAACTTGGCCACCGGAGAATGATCTGAGCCAGTAAACTTTATCCAGATTTTATATAAATTTTTTATAACATTTTTTCTTCATAAATCCATTTACTTCCTTACTGCCCCTTCTTCTATTTCAGAAGAAAAGTGGGGGCGTCTAAGAATTTGGCAAATTTCAGAGTACAGGCGATTCCTTGAAAGCAATCTCTACCAGTTCACTTCCAAGACGATTCACTCACAATTAACGCTGTCGTGATCATGTTCAGTTCTTTCCTTCACCTTGTTTTAGATTTTTTGTTTCTCTGATGCTACATTTAGCATGTTAGCACTGACTGTTTGTAGGATAAGTAATGAACATTTTGCTCCTCCTGTCTGGGTGTGGTTGCTGCACTTCCAGCCATACAGTGAACAGAAGGGAGTCACATCCACACACTTGCTGTCCATTTCACATGAATTTCTTCAGCTCATTAGTTAGCAGTAGCAGTGTAATGAAGACATACGGTTTTTAGAAGGTTTTTTAGCATTTACTTTATTAGCACATTTTGACTGCATTGTTGCTAAATGAAGCAGGCACCTTTGGATTACTTTGCAGTATCATACCTCACATGCATCATGGTTGTTTTGATTTACTGTTTGGGTGCAGGGGAGGTCTAGCTGCTCTGGACCAAACATGTGGCAAACAGAGGACCAGAGACAGCTGCAGCAGAAAGGAAATAGGACTGCTCTGTTAGGCTGCCACACCAAGAGGGTAGCAATTTAAATGGACAATTTCCCTTCTGTAATATGTGTATTTACTTTTGGATTCGGACTACTTTGCTTTAGTTGTGGACTTGCTGTACAGGTAGTTCAACAGGTTGGCTGTGTTGAGCCTGTTGTAATTATTGGGATAATCTTTGGTTGGTGTTTCCGTCTTGTGCCTCTTGTGAGTCTACAGCTGTGTATAAATACTCCCTGTTTTATCACTGTGAGAAGGATTTAATTTAATTTTATTTTATTATCTGTATTTACCAGCTCAGATGATTGCTTGGTCCCTTACACTGGGGAAGGACTTGCAAATACATCTTCAATACAAGGAGAGATTTATGCTACTTTTTCCATTAAACCACACCCATGGTTACTATAACAGACACTATTATATCTGAGTGGTGATATCTGCAAAGAGGCTTACAGAGAAATAGTGATATAAACATTTTTGCTCATCACTAAGAATGTTTTTACTGAATATGCACGATAAAGTATGAAACAATGTAGATGGGATAGGTAATACTGAATAAATGAGTAAATAAATTAATAAAACTAAAAACAAATGGGTGGACAGTGCTGAAGCAGACCTGACTCCTCAAAGTGAAAAGTTCGAATTAAAGTGAACAGTAAAGTACTGGTGTAATATGGGCTGTCTCAGCTGACATGGTTGAAAGTGAGTTAGGCAGGCAGCTATTAGGACTCAGGCTATGTCTCAGAAATTGCAAGGTTATTCTGTCTCTTAGAGTGGATGTAAAAGCTGGTTATGTAACCACTGAACACAAAAGAGGGAGAAATGTGTACAGCGCCTGAAACGAAAGCAATTTGTGTCTCTGGGTAAATCTTCATTCAGAGTCAATAAACCAAACCTAACAATAGAGATGAGGACTTAACAAAAGCCATGATGTTTTAGGGTTAAAGGTTAGTTTCCATCCAAACATTTATTTTACTTTTTGTCTTGCTTTTTAAACATAATAGAGGGTAAGACTATTCAGGCTTACATAATGATTTTAAATTTTAATATAGTACCCCTAGAACATAGGTTGTACTGTACTTCAAACTTTCAAAGGTTCCTTTGTATAAATAAAGTCTTAAAGTAAAAGTGTGGTCTCTGCTCACATTGTATGTTTGAATCTGCATCGTAGCGACTGGGGAGTACAGCCTCCAACACAAACTGTTGGTCTCAGTGTTTTTCATTCATTGTAATTTCCTTCAAATTTTTTTTGTCCGATCAGTTGCCTGAGCACATCATACAGTTTGCAGTTTTTGACTAATTATAGCGGTGTGACAGAATACAGGGAGGTCAGTAGGCCCAGCAGGACAGATTCTTACCTTGTTTCATACCAAATACCTTAGGTGAGTGGAATTTATGTTTATGAATGAACACTGTGTTGTGAGTTTATTCTCCCAAAGTCGTTACAGTAACAGTTTGTTCTCTCCATATCTGTGTGGGCTTTCTCCACGTGCCAGGCTTTCCTCCCACAGTGCACTGGGGTTTCTAAATTACCCCGTGAGTGTTGTGTGTACATCCAACAAAGGCTGTCCTTGTGCCCATATCTTTCAAGTCGCTGCACCATTCAAGTTGCTGAAAGCAGACCCAATTCACTGTCTGTCTTACAATAATGACCCTTACTTCTGGCTTTGAAGGTGCATAACAAGTAAACAAATGAACATGTAACATAGAACATACATAGAAAATACAGAAATAAAGCAGCTTGAGGTCTTACTCTTCTGTTCTAACTGCCCAAAGGTTTACCATCTTCAAAGTAATCATATGTGTTTAGGAACAGAAAAAGCCAGGCAAGAATGATGAGCAGAAATTGTACCACTGTTGATGGGGGACTAGGTTGAACATCAGGCTAGGATGCAGAAGTCACCTGGTTTAAACCTCTGAACAGCCAGGTGTGTCCTTGAGCAAGACACTCAAATGCTAGCTCCCTGGGCACTGCATGTAGCTGGTAGCCCACTGGTCCCCTCAGGGGATGGATTAAATGCAGAAAAGTAATTTCCCTCTGGGATTAAAAAAGTGCAATAAAAAAAAAAATAAAAGTAATGCAAGGGTATCAAAGCATGGTGCTGGAGGGCTTCAGTGCAGGGGTAGAGTTACAGGGGTGGCATTTGCCATCCTAACAAAATTATCTACCACCCCAATGTAGATATAATACAAATCAAAGACAATATAAGTAAAGGTAAGTTTTGTAATAATTCTCCTGGCATAAAATGTGTTCTGAGCTCAACCTACCATGTTGGCTAACCCTCCGGAGAACAGCGGTTTGTTCCACTCGGAACACATCTCCTCCTCCTCTCTTTTCTGTTATACTTCAATTTAAACTGTGCCAGTGGTGAAAGTGAGGTCATTGATATTTGGTGAAGGAGCAAAGTCCCATTAAAAATTATTCATAAATCATCCTTTTCCCCTCTGCATCTTTGTGGTGTGACACTTGTAGCTGTATGCCTATATATCTAAATGTAAAAACATCAGTGGTATGTCCAAAATAAATTTGAAATTGAAACACTGCTACAGACCAGTCAAGAGCCACTCCTCTCAAGCCTATGTTATGTAGAAGTGCATGAAAGCTTCCTAATATTACGTTTTACTTACACACACACACACACACACACACACACACACACACACACACACACACACATATTTATGAGTACGTCATTATATACTTAATTCTACTTATTTGTCTTGTTGCTTGTGATTTAAGAACTTCTTTTTACCCTAATACAACTGGCTATATGCTTCATCAAGTATCATTTTTGTTCAGTAACAAATCATGGAAATGTTTTAAAATGAATACATGTACTAGCAGTTGTTATCGTACACAACGTCATAGCCTTACTGTTATTGGTGTTGAGATGCAGAAAAAACGTTTAACAATGAATGTGAAACTTTATAAATAGGTAATTAATCTCACATTCTCCTGTGCCGTTTTCATCGCACACGTCGTTTGTACATTTTTCCACCAGTTTCCTAAATATTTTGCCTAGGTTTGTATAATCTATATATCACTTGTCTTTTAGCTTCCACTGAATCCGTAACTACATGTCAAGACAGATCTCTTTGACCCCTCCTGCTGATCCTGTGTTCTATGATGAATGATGATTGTGATTACGTAAAATTTCTAGATAAATCATAGAATAGGCAATGATCATGTCTTTTACTTTTAATGGATTTTGTAGTCAGATGGTAAGAAAGACATGTTTTTGGGACAAGTCCTCTGCCACAGACACTTAATTTTTTAATAATTACAAAAATAAATTAACATCTACATTGTTTAACTGGAAGTGGAATCCTGTCAACTGAATTTGTTTCTTCTTGATAGGAATGTTTCACCAATTATCCAAGTAGCTTCTTCAGCCTGAGAAAAAACCGGTTAGGGACCCCATATTTATCCTCCAGAATGATTTCAGTATTCAACTCACTTGTATAGGCTCGTAAGGTGAACAATGGCAGAGAGTCGTTGGGATATACATGTCCTGACTCCTGCTCCTTTTCTTATCTTAAGAGAGTAATTAAGAATGGCTGACCTGGTGGGTGTGGAGCTGTCTTAGTCTTTCTGGGGACTGATGCAAAACAACATGAAAAACAGGAGACAGGTTGTGTTTGAGGCCTCTACATAATCTCTCTAGATCCACCCCTGCTGCAGTGGCTCAACTTTTTGTTTGAGCCCATTTCTGCTGTTAATTGATCCTCAGTCGATCCAGTCACCATACCACCATATCCCATTCAAGGTCACAGGAAGCCTGGAGCCCACCCCAGAACACGACATACACACAATAGGCAATTTACAAACACCAATCATCATAACCCATATGTCTTTGGATCATGGGAGAAAACCAGAGAACATCCACCAGTCACAGGGAGAACATGGAAGCTACAGGCAGGAACTGATCCCTGGGCCTGGAGACACGACGGAGTCAACAGCAGCATCCACCACGCCATCATGATCTCAGATGGGAGGTTGTTGACTTTTTTGTGTAATTATGTAATTCCAGAAATTCTAAACAAGCTTTATTTTTGTAAATAAGAAAAGCATGATGATTTACATATGTTGCTTTTTATAAATTCTTAACAGTTGTTGTATGTATTGTGTATATCCTGACTTTAATATGTGTCCCTGTACACATTAGACTGATGGTGAACAACATATGAACAAAAAGGACAAAACCAGACAGTCCATTGTTGTTTTATACAAATTGCATTTTTTTCTGTAAAAAGCCAAAACTCTCAAGGCACCAACAGTGAAGGTTAACACGCTTCCATATATAAAATAAACACTCTGACCTCTTGTTTTGCTCAACGTGGGTCAAAGGGTTGTAACAGCAAATAACAGATTTAACCTTGCACAATCATACATACAGCCCCAATTCCAAAAAAGTTGGGACATTTTGTAAAATGTAAATAAAAACAAAATGCAATGATTTACAAATCCTTTACAACATATATTCAATACAATACAGCACAGAGACAACATATTTAAAGTTGAAACTAATCAACTGCATTGCATTTTGTTAATAAATGATTATTATTTAGCCTGTAATAAAATGTGCCATAACATTTTTGATCTTTTCATCCATTTCTTGTTAACATTCACTTAAGTCACTTCTCCTGATCTAGTATTCTTTGTCATTCGCACCGGTTTTTACTGTTACTACAATTTGAATACAAATCAGAGTCTTGCTCAAGGACATACCTGGTAGCTGGGGTGTGATTCAAACTAGGAGACTTCCACATCCCAGCCTGCTGTTCTACCCATTGAGCCACCTGGCCATATTATATTATTATATTGTATTATATTTCTACATATAATACTTGAAGATGACATGAAATACAGGAGCAGTAGCTCTGCTATGAAGCTTTCAATGACCTAAGCCTGTATTCTCAATTTCAACATCAAAGGAACGAGCTAGTTTTTCACAACATGAAAGCTAACCCACACATTTTTTTCTGTCCTTCGATGGGTAGGACACTATTATGGCAGTTTTGTCTGTGATACAATTTAGATGTTATATATAGCACAGTACATGCCATGTCTTCGTGTTTCAAAAACTAATTGTACTGAAAATTCTCAATATATATTGTAATTCCCTATTTTCCTTACCCAGCAAACTGATGTGAACTTCCCAATACATTTAAGTTAGAAATGCATATTTTAAAACATATAAATTTTATTTACTTTGGTTTTTGAGATACAACATAATTTTGGATTGATTCGTGCATTTAATATGCATTGACTGAACGACACAGAATATTTGTATACTCGACACCCATACTTAAATGGCTTTTGAACTGTGAATGTTGTGTATGTTTCCTCTTTCCCCTTCACCTGTGAGTTTCTAGGTTGTCATTTTTTGAGGGGATATTTCTTTAGAAGGGACTTCCCCTCTTAATAATTTAGTAAATTTTGTCATGCATATCTTTCACACATGAACAATTTCAACAAACTTCATTTAACCTAAAGGTAATGCTTTGTATGCTGAAAAATGGTAGCCAGGGAAACAAACTGTTAATTTTATTCTCCTGTAACTTATTTCTGTGTGCACAATAGTTTGCAATATTCTGATTTTACAGTGTGTAAATAACAGTGTTATGCTGTAGGTCAGGTATCTTGTAATGGCCTATCACCATATAATGCACACATTTCGGCCCTATTATTCAACATTGCCACTGATATTTAAATTTAATTATCTTCTTTCTTTAACAAATAAGGCCAGTGTAGACCCAAAAAAATCATTAACCAAAACTGGGAGAGTGTAAGATTTTAAAAATATTTAATCAAAGACAGCCAAAATGAAACAGATCAAGAGAATCAAATGAGCTGCGATTTTGCATGTTTGTTTGCACTTTTAACAAAACGATCTGGCTGAGAACTGTCTGTGCCGCGTAGCGAGCCAGGAGCAGATGTGACGTTTCCAGCTGTGGTGAGAGGTACGTGCACAGCGCTGGTCCTGGTGTTTACATGGCTCATCATGCTGACACTAGAAGCCCACACACTGCCCCAAGGTCTCCACACAGTCAGTCTGGCATTGTGCTTTTCACTCTACCATGCGGTCTGGACTAATGTCTCCAAATCACGGTTCCTGAACCTCGGCTTCTTAACCTCATGTTTTGGTCTTCACGTCCTTCCGTTTCTTTCCCTGGTGGATGTGACTTTGAAGGCAGTTTGTTGTAACACTTCAGCCATTGTCACTGAGGTGTCTTCTGAATGTATACCAGTAATTACTGGTATATCCCATTTAAAACCACTGATTGTGCCCATTTGCAGCTACTTCCACAATGCTGTTTGTGCACAGAGGGAGAAATATTTTCATATTTCACATTCCAGTCACACATGTTGGGTGGGAACATTTACAGCACAAATTGCATGCAGATGATATAGTCTGGCCTAACAATTTTTGCACTCCCTTTATCTTCACTTTGCTGTTAAAAATTATTAAATGTTTTGTTACTGTAAAAGTCCATCAGTGAGCACCAGTCTAACTACACCCAATTCAACAAAGAGGGCTTGCAGGCTTTGGATAATTAAATGCAATTATTTGATGTTGACACATAAAATGGTGACATTTTTTCTTTCTTTCTTTCTTTCTTTTTTTTTTGCAGCGGGCTCCAATTTTACACAGAGCTCGACATGTAACACCTGCCATTAGGGGCTGTGCTAAAAAGAGTAACTTTTAATTGGAGTTTCACATTGTCCCATTTTATCACATTACGTGCTTTTTTAACACTTTACTGGAAAACTGTGACAAGATAGAGCAAAAAGATCAGTGTTGAACAAGTACTTTATGTAAATGTATAAAATTTACAGAAGTACAGAGAACATTCACAGACTTGTTGACTGTTATTATGTACTGAATGGCTCTCTATTCCTTCACAAATTGTGGAAGAGCATCTGTGATTGCAGTCTGCATGTATAACTTCTTGCTAAGAGTAATATTAGAATCTGCAGTGTCCACAGATAAAATCAGCATAAGCATGGCACTTTGGAAGGAATTAATATCTTTCACATGATACTCCTTCAGTACCGAGGTGCACTCAGAGCTGCATAAATGTATAATGACATCATGTGTTTGTGCTGATTAAAAGCAAGTTATGTGCTATTTGATCTGGATGGTAAATGTCTAAAATAACTGCTGTATTTATGTGCAAAGTGGGATTCCTAAGAGCAGGTTGACGTCAGAGCTGCACAGATGTGTGAACTGGGGCCACAGAGGCTGGCGTAGCAGGCCAGGACGACCCACCATAGTTCGATGAAGGGATAGAGAGAGGCACAGTAATTGAATTGTTTTTCTGTGAACTGGACAGAGCGGCTCAAATTTAAATGCCCATTTTAGGCCTTCTGGCAAGTAGAGAAGGGCCCTGAAAGGCTTCCAGAAGCTTTTTTGATGGATTAAGTAAGTAAGCAGCACGATGGTGCACTTAAACATGGGTGGCGAATGCACATGTTCAAATTGAAGGGCTTCTCCTTCCACTGCAAGAGGTTTACGTGTTGTTGTAGTCCTCCTTTTGCAGCTCATGGTCTGCACTACATGTCACTGGCCCTGGAAGCTCAAACGGTCTGTTCTACCCATGTGTGCCGGCCATGTGGTAGTAACGTTCTGGCACCAGCATGAAAGAAATCATCAGTTGGAAGAAACAGGGAGACTGGGAGAGACTGAATAGGCCTCATATGTTAGTGTGGATCTCACCTTAAACAGAGAATAGTGTGTACCTGGCCTACAGGCCGCTAAGAATGAAGTGAGCAAGAAATATCTGCATTCAGATTCCAGCAGTATTTGAAGCCAAATAGTTTTGTTAAAATAATATTTTTTGAAGATGTTTATAGTTAGATATAAACACATTGTAATGAACTGGCAGGCTGAGGCAAGGTCCAGTTGCAGAGAGGGAGATTTATTCAAGAACATAATAAAACAAAACAAATAAAGCAAAACAAGGCACGAAGGGTTATAAAGTTTAGGACTACTATGGGTCTATTACAGTCACCGCTTTACTCAACACTTGACAAAACTAGAGACTACAACATAACACTGGCAAGGAATCAACACACGAGGGTAACTGAAATAGAAGTCAAGAAAACAAGACCAGCATAGTAGGCACCAATGACATAATTACAATGACTCGGCAACATGAAACACCAGGAGGGGTGACACCTACAGGACATGAGGAGGCATGTCAGGGCAGGTCATGAAACACATTAATGTTTGCAGATTTTTAAAATTTCTTCAAACATGTCCATGTAATTTATTTATGTTTCTGATACGTATTTTGTTAAGGCGGTTTCCTCGAATATCCCAATACCTGCTGTACGCAAACACCCGCCCTGTATTTTTAGTTCTCAAAATTAGCTTTACCCAAAATTCAACGAGGCAAACTCATTTGAATATAAGAAAGTGCCTGTTTCAGAATGTATTCATGTATACATTTTCAGCTGTTTTTGCTTTAATTCACATCACTTTTTTAAGTGTAAGTCACAGACTCTTATAGCTGGAAGTCAGTGTTTCAGTGCTTTTTAACAATGAATGACTTACTTTTGTTCACATTATTACAGCTTTTTACAGCTTTTAAAGGGTTACATCTTGTGTGATACAATGTCTTGCTGTTTCCTAATGGATTTTTGTTCCATTGATTTTATAAGTACAGAAATGTTAATTTTTCAGATGTTTAAGGGCAAAGAAAGTAAAGCCAGCAGTTATATGCATATTGCATTAAAATAACATTGGGTTATTACTCCGCACACATTGTAGAGAACATTTGGACTTGAATATGGAAAATATGAAAAACAAAACATTGTGTTACTGGGACAAGTATTACAAATTATCAGTGTGCACATGAAAATAGGTTCTGAAACCAAACCAGTATAGAAGTACTATTATATTTTTATTGTCACTGGGTTTTGGTGCCAGTGTTTCTTATGAGGCAAAATCTTGCAAAACGGAGAAGAAGTGTAATATGGTACATAAAAATCCTAAAGGAAACTTCTAGCACTTCTGAGGCTTATAAATTTTAATGTAAGTAGACTTGTGTTAAAAGTGGCAGAAGTCCTACCAGCCCATTGCACTTATTGTATGCAGAAAATTTAATAATTAGAAAGGTCTCTGGAATTAATAAGCAACAATTCCTCTGTGAAACTTGCGTCACTGAAGATATTTCCAGATTATCATTAAAGTATCCAAAGCGTGACGCCTTTTGGAATGCTAATAGGTTAATAATGCGCTATTGACCTCACCTAAATATACTGTAACCTGGATAGCAGTAGAAGGTTTAATAAAGGAACACAATGTGAAACAACAAGGGTCAGATAAATTGAAAAAAATCTTCTGTTTCAAATAAACCAGAATCCATTTTTACATCTCCACATCATACTTTGATTTATTTTTATAGAGACGTTCTCTTTTAATCTGTGTTCAAATTTATACACTTCACCAACATCGATGCGCCGGGCATGAATACCTTAGTTCAATGGCATGCAGTCCATTATTACCATCAGAGAGAATAAAATGAATGAATGAACATAAGCACCGTAAATTATATTCTATGAAAACATCGCTGGTGTGATTGATTACAACTTGTGTGGCTGATGTTAACATTGTTGCCTGCGTAAGAGTGCAGGCAGGGTTAGGGGCAGGAAGCAACAGTGGAAAGGCCCCATTCAGGGTGATTTTCACAGTGGAAGCGCTCCAAGCGTCGCCATGGCTCAAATAGCTCCACATGTGTTTATTATTACCCACTTACATATTTCTTCCATCTGCCACCAATCAATAGCTGTGCATCAGTTGTTCCAGTAAAACGGTATATTGATTTACAAGACACCGTGGAAGGGCCAGAAATAACATTCAGAAAGCAGGCGAATCCTGCTAAGGGAGGAAAAGGCAGAGAAGATGGAAGGGCCTTAGCGGGGATGGACTGAGAGCTGTTCTTTCCCTTTTTGATTATTGCTTTGCTGCTTAGTTGACACTTTTATAACTGAATTGCAATTTCATTGGGCTGTAAAACTCTATAGGTCATTCCAGAAACACAGAGGAAAAGCATTGCTCCAAAGCCCAATCACAGGATCCGCTTCTGACTTCCTCAAAGGTTTATATTTCCACCTGTTATACTTAATATGTAATTCATGTATGTCCACATACTGTGCTGAAGTGACCGCTACTGAGGATTCTGTGGGTTTTGGTTCTGTAAGGCAATACGAATCACTCCACATATATTGACAAGTTATCCTGTTAGCTTCAGTACCTGTTTCTGTTACTGTCAATCATTAATGGCATCTATTTAATTTACAGATTTTGTGTTGTGAATACTCTTTCATGTATTTGTAGTAAATAGTTGTTGGATTGAATTTTGGCAAAATTATTATATGTTTGAATGGGCCACTGTTAAGGACACATGAAACACTGAATTAAGGTTTCTTACCAGGTTTATTCTGAAGGCTGTTGTCTAATGGTTTAACTGAAGGAGCAGAAATTCTTTTTCAGTCTTGTTACATTAGGAACTTGTTTTTAAGGTGGTTTTTGTAAATAAAGGGTATCTAAAAATGTGTTTTTTTAGTATTAATAAGGTAATAGATAATAGTATTCATACTTTTTTCTTTCTGTATTTATATCTTTCTATTCTGTCCATATAATTATAAACTCTGGTTATGTAATCCTCATTTTATGTCTCGGACGGTCGTAAAAAGCGTTTCATTGCACGTCGTACCATGTATGGTTGTGTGTGACAAAAAACATTACAATTTGGATTTTATGTTCTTTAATATGAAAAGGAAGAGAGTGGACTTACTTTGAAGTCTATCAGTCGTTAGAAACCACTTTGTTTTGGAAACCAATCTGAATGTTTCTCAATGGAAAAAATGCAGGTATGGGTTTCCACTTTGGGGGATTTGCACATGGGGAAATCCCTGTGCTCTCTAGAGGAAACACCTGTAACTAAGTTAAATTTAAAACCATCTGGAGATGACCATGATCTGCAGGGTGGTTTGCACTGAATAATATAAATTTTGAACGCTGGCGCACAGTATCAAAATTTGTCAAAACGCAGTTTAGTCATTAGTGTTTGATTTGTTTTCCATCTGCCAAGTCCCGACACGCACCGTAGCAGAAGTGTGAAAGACAGATCATGCTGCTAGTCTAAGGAGGCCTGTTTGTAGAACTGGAAGATGTGAATATTGTATTTGTCAACGTTAAGTATGAATGGTGTGAACAGAGAGGTCGTTTACCACCTTGGAAAGAAATCAACCACTGGAGTAAGAGAAATCCCATGAAAAGAACTGCTTTTGTATAGGTAACATATTTTCCACCCGTGCATACACAGGTTGAAGACATTAGGAGTAAAAAAACACAAAATGAACTGTAAAATGCATCAACGAGGTAACAGTATAGATTCTGGCAGTGGTCTTGGCCAACAAGTAAAGCATTTCAAATGCAGTGAAAACAGTGCTGTTTTACAACTGACTTAGGAAAGATGGCGTTCGATTTCTAGTGCTATCAAGGCTTTGATATAGTGGACAGAGTTCTGTTTGCAGCAACACACTCCAGACTATTTCTGTTATATTGCAGATTATTTTTTATGTGATGTTTTGGAAGAATGAGGTCATAGCTCAGTGACGGACTTTTGTTCTTCTAAACAGTAAAGTCTGAAAACTTTATTTTTACTCATATCCATTACAGTTAATTGGACATCCAAACAAAGCTCTAGCAGTCTGTAGCATGTCCTTGGAACCATGGTAAGTGGGTGTGCCTTTAGACAGCAGCCACACTTAAAACAGTAAAAGACTACTGTTTTGCTTTTAGTTCCAACCTGAAAGATATCTATGCTGATGAGGAGATCAGGCTCATGTGTTATTAGTTTTCAGTGTGAGTTTGAACCCAGTTTTTGGGCCCAAGTGTTTTAAAACTTTCCATCACATTGTCTGAAGCATCCTCACCATTTACCAGGATGTCTCATGAAACTCACTTGTCTGCCCTCTTAATCAAGGCAGGCTTACCCTAAAGGGCACAAAAACCAAACAGCACAGTGTGTGTGGGTAGTGCCACACACCCCATCCACATGTGGCAGCCAGAGGGAGTACACAATTCAGGAAGAATATGATTAGACTTTCTAAACTTAAATTAATGTAGACCTTATTCATTAAAACTCAAATTTTGAGGAAATATTTGAAATCTAGGTTATGAAGCCTGGGCTTGCTTTTTACTCCTAGTTACCAGTTTGTCCCAGGTCTGTCTGAGAGGTGTCAGACAGATGACGGGGCCCGTTCTCCTGACATTCAGAGAGGGAGGGAATGCCATTCTAGGCTAGTTATTTATGTTCCTCCTCCAAGGACGTTTGGTCCAGATTTTCAGCTTTTTTTTTTTCTGTCTGTGTGGATGACCTGCTCCAGAATGGCGTGTCCTTGCCTTAATTCTTCATCACACTTAGCAGCAACTACAGTTGCACCCCGCCCATGGGAATCGTGTCATGAAGCGGGCAAAGAAAAGCAAGACGTCCTCTCGCGGAACCAACACATTGCTCAGAAATGCCAGACGTTTTGAGACAATAATGCTACTGATGAGGTGAATGACACACAAAGAGACAAACACACTTATGACCAGACGTTAGGAAGTGGACTTATAAAGAACTGTTTATTTTAGAACGGACTCATAACTCATGTTCCTGGAATGTATGAATTTTTTGGTGGGAACAGTGGCTTACCTGAAATCCAGCTTATCACTTTGGAGTGGAAAGCGCTCTGAGTATGGAAAAAGGTTTGCTGTGATTTTGGGTGAAGGATGAGGTGAGGGGGAGGGGCAGGGGAGGTATGCCATAGAAAAGGGGCTGTGTAAACAACTGTGTTCCCTGTCATCTTCAGTGGGAGTCTGACAGTGTGGAAGTGCAGGAAGGGGACGCTGATGGTGTGATGGACACAAGGCCTGCATTCTGTTCTCTTTCATGTTGTATCTGGCTGCCTTTGTGCTCTACTTCTTCTTACCCATTTGCACTATATAGCTTAACTTCCTCTGCTATACTGGGCTTTATTGCAAAGTTTTTGTTTAATATTCACTCGTTCAGACATGGTCTGTACCAAGGGAAGTGAGGGGGTCTAGACCAAGGCATTTATTTTGTGGAACAGTTTTGGAAAAACATCATTACCTAGTGTGCTTTTGTGTGTGTGTGTGTGTGTGTGTGTGTGTGTGTGTGTGTGTGTGTGTGTGTGTGTGTGTGTGTGTGTGTGTGTGAGATATTGAAAAATGGTGTACAAAGTAAAGAGTAGAAAAAAGGTAGTAACAAAAACAGCTACAAACTGATTACAGAAAAGTCATGTGTATAGTTTTTTTTTTTTGTCTATGTACAAGTTTTTTTCACTCGGAACTGATACTACAAACACATTGTTTTCTTACGAAGCAAGTTTTTAACTCTACATATTGGTACACCAGTTTACTGCTTGTTTATACATTAGCATTATCTAATGCAATGTATCATCTTCCATTATTGTGAAGACAGTGAGTGACGCTGATACTCAGATAATGACTGCTGATGTGCACGCCTTCTCTTTATTACTCAGCTGATGAATGGAGATTATGGCAGGATGTAATCTTGCACGCTCTCTATCTGCTGGGGATTTATGGCACAGCGGCTGCTACGGCTTGTCAAGATGGGGTATCTGCTCAGTGTTCAGCATATTGAGTGTGGCTAAAGGTCAGCACATGCTGGTAGGTAGTGGATCTTGGCTCTGAATGAGAGGGGCTGTATGGAATACGTAACAATGGTAAATTATCTCTGCTTTTCCTAAACCTTCCTTCATGCTATAATTTATTCGTCTTCATATTTTCTGTTATAATTTGTTTGTCAACGCTCGATAGTAAAATTTTTAAATACATAGTATTATGGCACTAATTATGGTAACTGTTTTACTAGTTATTATGGTCGTTTAACACAAAGTAGGTACATCTGACATGCCGTAGGACTGTTGCTATACAGTACATGGATGCTTCCTGGATGTTATTTAAAGGAGCAGATGAGTTCTGGTTTGTATTAATTTTGTTTTTCTTTGTAGCTATGTTAGGAAATGGTGTCATGGAACAGTAAACAGTATAGTTAAATTTAATTGTTTGTAGCATTTAAAACTTTTGAATCACCTAGAAATTGTGATAAAACTGAAAAAGTACTAAATTGTGTTTAGTAGCTTCCTACATATTTAATTGTATGTATAATAACAATAATAATAATAATAATAATAATAATACCTTTCTGAAAAGTGCCATAAAGTTTATGGTCGAATACAGTATTAATAATAATAATTATTATTAGTATTAGTATTCCGGACCATTGACTTTATGGCACTTCAATATCCTTCCTTCAGTATCTGCAGCACCATGCTGCGGATCATCCATGAATCTGTGGTGGCCAGGGCCATCTTCTATGCTGTGGTCTGCTGGGGCAGCAGCATGAAGGTGGCAGACACCAACAGATTAAACAAATGAATTAAGAGGGCTGGGTCTGTTCTTGGAGTCATGCTGGACTGTCTACATGTTGTGGCTGAGAGGAGGATGTTAACCAAACTCCTCTCTGTCCTGCACAATACCTCCCACTCGCTCCACAGTGTGTTGGCTGGACAGAGGAGCACATTCAGCTAAAGACTGGTCACTGCCAAGTGCTCCACAGGACGCCACAGAAGATCCTTTCTTTCAGTGGCCATTAAACTTTACAACTCCTCTCCCTGCTATAATGGGGAAAGTTGCTGAAACTGGGCTATCGGTTTTCATATAACTACTCATATAGATACATTCATATATCATATATAGAGAACAGGAAGGCTATATTTACTGGATTGTTTTACTGTATTGTATTGGTGTGGCTCTTTCTTTCTTTCTTTCTGTCTTTCTTTCTTTCTTTCTTTCTTGTCATGTGGAGTACAGCCGTAACTAGGGAAAACTGTTCCTATTATTACTATTATTATTTTTCACTTATGTATGATCTATGTATGTACAAGGTTAGCTCACCAAAGATTATCATTAAATAGCAAAAAAGTTAAAAGAAATAAAGTAATAAAAATGCTGAGGATGTGGTGTTACTGTGATTAGGCATGGTTATCGCTGGATATTCTTACACAGAGGAAGAGGTTTACCTCCAAGGGATTTCATCAAAGGCTTGGTTAAATATTTTCCATGGTGATTATCAGCAAGTATTTTCTTAAAGGTATCAAGCTTAAAATCTATGTGTCTGAAAAGGAAAATAAGTTGGTTTTCTTAAGTATTATTTCCATAAGCAAGTTTTTTTTTATTATGTGTAATGCTCACTGTCTTTAAATTTAGAATAAATTAACTGCTTTGCACTATTAATTAACGTGGGATTTACGTTTTGTTACGCTCATGTGCGCTGCAATGAGTTCGTCGTTCAAGGCAGAAGAATAAACACTAATGTTGGGCGTGAAGATGCAACGGTTGCCGGGAGGACGGTCACTCACAGGTTTAACGGCGTGATTTGATTACGTGAGGAGGATGGATGAAGGCTGGGAAGGCTACATTCATGGCTACTGTTTCCATTACGCATCACAGAAGAGTACGATATTGCAGACTGGGCACATGTGACAGCTCAGTGTGATGACTGTCTCTGCAGACCACATCCTCTCCAAGCATGGAATGTTGTGCAGCAAGAGGAAGTCGCTACTAAAATGACTCAGCCGTCTTTACGCATGTTCAGACAAAGCAAATGTTTAGAATTGACGTCCTTGTTGTCTGGGTGGTTCGTTTAGCTGGGAATAATGCACAGTTGTACAATTACGAAATTTCCAGAAATGCATTATCACAGTATTGCATCAGCTTTTTATCTTTATTTGATCTGCTGTACGCCTTGGGTCTGTGTGCGTGGAGTTTGCATGTTCTCCCTGTGCTTGGTGGGTTTTCTCCGGGTGCTCTGGTTTCCT
>JABJVR010000035.1:7232976-7260893 GCA_025773905.1 Chitala chitala
GGGCATTTTTGTGTGTTGGGGGGCCCCCCCCCCATCACTGTGGTTTTCCCCTTTTTGGCCTTTCCTTAAACCCACACACCCCCCCCCCCCCCCCCGCCACACACACACATACAACTTCCGGATGTGCAATAACAGTCTCTGCCCAGCCTTAGTTCTTGTTCTACGCCCTTTCAGCAAATGTCTGGCAGTGTGAGCAACCATATGACCTCAGATGCCACTTACCTAATAACCAGTTTGTGCCTCTTTTCTGCAACCCACATGCCCTTAATTTGCCCTGGAGATCTTTTCCCAATGAATAAATGAAGCCAATTATGCATTTGTTTGGATATCTACATGCCAAGTTACTCTTTAGGATGATGTTGGTGAGAGTGCGGTTTGCTTCAAGTAGGTGAATTTTTCGTGCTTTTATTCCTTTTTTTACTTGAATGAAATTGCAAACAGTAAACCCAAATGTAAACATGCTACAGTAACAGTTATTTAATGTACAAAATCAGTTTTCCTTAATCATTATGTGTTCATATTTTATTTGCTATTAATAGGACTAGAAAAAGCTCATAGTTGTTTAGTTTGTTACAGATGTGTTGCTTATTATGCGTATGTACTTCATTAAGAGGAAATCTCTTTCCTTTTCTGAAGGAAAAGAAATGTAAATGCTCAAACACACACGCACACATACTCTATTGTTGGTTTGTGCCATCTGTTTGATTTAATGGTAGGGTTTGTTCTCCTACAGTCTTATTTTGATGAAAATCAGACACGTCCGGTCACGCTCCATTATGCTGAAAGGTTTAGCTGGAATACCAGTGGGCTATGGCGTATTCAACAGTTAGATCATTCCACCGTGTGTTAACTTTTCATAGATGCTCATATTGTAGGTCCATTTTTTTAACGCTGTCTGATTCTAAAATCTCCTGTCACAATTTTTTTTTATTGTTTGTGTGTACCAATGTCTATGTAGCAGAAGAGTACCCCAGGGTTACTGTGTTTTAAATATTATCTGTCCACCAGTGCACACTGTTATAGCTACACCTATCAGGCAGGGAGAGTATTCGTTTGTTAGGGACTCCGCCTTTTTGTATTTTGTTTATATTTTTTTGGATTGTTTATGTTTCTAGTTAGCCACAGTAATGTGCATGAGTTTTTATGTTGGCAGTCTTTGTTAATAGATTGACTATGTTTCTCTGGGGTTTTGTATGTTTTTGGTTGTTTTGGTATTAAAATGTATCCCACACCTACCTGCTGATAAGGGTCTGTTTCTATGATTCCACAGTTATAAATGTGGAACCATGAACGTCCAGATATCTTTGCAAGATCGAACCTTAAAACTTACAGGAATCAGCACAAGTGAGTTCATCACTAAGGGTCTTTTTATGTTTCCATTCAAAAATCCTCTTTCCTACTGTTGAAACTGCATTCAGACTGAGTGTTTTCAAGTATACTGTAAGTTTCTTAATTTTCCAAATCTAATGAGTGCAATTCTGTGGCCTGGTCAAAACAATAATATAGCCAACTTATTCTAACAAAAGCTCTATTCTAATGCAGTAAATGTGTGGAAGGAAATACAGTACTACAAAGGTTAAAGCTACCTACTAATTCATAACTATTGAAGGCTTTCAAGAGCACAATGTCCATGCTTGTTGACTAACATTGGGGGTACACAGCCACACTATAGCAGCATGCTTTGTAGATGAGTTTAAAAGATAGCTGTATGAAATAGATTTCTGTGAATTATGTTCAGAACATCCAAAACATGTTTATGTCCTTTGGCAAGAAGCACAATATGAGGTTACAAATCTGTAGGAAAAACTTCTAACTAAAGTCAGTTTTAGGTATTGATAAGAGGCCCAAATTAGAATTCCAAAATAGTAGGATATTCATGGATTTCAAGAGATATATGGTTTGCCAGAAGTGGAGAGCTCTTAATAACAGATGTTAAACGATGAATTGATCTGTTTGTATAGTTTAGAAAAGTTAGAAAAATATCAGAAATTTAATGGTAAAATCTGATTTAAAGAAAATGTCCTAGCTAAGTACATCAAACCCATAAGAATGCCTTAAATTTTGTATCATTCTTAAAAGGCAGTAGAGTACCTTAACTAGATTACCACTTCAGGACCTTTGGGTTTGGGTTATCAGCAGTTAAGGGATTGATGTTGGACAGACCAGGAAGGACCCAAAGTAAACCTTATTAGGTAACATTCTGTGGGAGCACTTTTGATTCCAGTCCTGCCTTTCTAATTGCAATTCCTTTGAAGTTGTGTTTCTAGGGCTTGACTTTGCTTTTCCCCAAATATGCTGATGACCTTAATGTCTGGAAGCAACTTCTCTAGGTTACACTAATTCATTTATATATGGTTTGACAAATCAGAACTGACCCAGAATCAAAGGTAAATAACTATGAGGTTATCATGGTTGTGGCACTCAAAGATATTTATTTATTTAGTTGTTAGTCGGGCATATAAAACAGTGTGCATCTCTTTATAAGAGTAAAGATTATATTGAACATAAAAATAATCGCTGGTATTCTAGAAACACAATGACTTGATGGACAAGGGAGAATATACATCTGAAAATTCTTTGTGTGCATGGTGGGTTCTAAGTGTTGCAACCAGACACATTTTCTGTTTCTTATGCATTCTAATTCCAACCCATTTGTATTTGTTCTGTATGATAGCTATCAAGCATTGCATTTTTGTAGTATTTATTTTACTGGCTGCATGTATACCTATAACTTTAACATCATGCATTGTCCAGCATGCTTGTTAAAAACTCTTATTATGGTTGTGAAAAATGTGTTGATTATACCCTGAAATATGTTCCATTTCATAAAAGAATATTTCTGTCAACACTTTAAGCAATTTGACCAATATTTAAAGGTTGCGCAATCCTCTGGAAAGAGTCATGTTTTTAACTAAATTTGCTTTATTGTAATAAGCAGTTTATTAAATCATTCTGTAAGTAAGTGATGCCACAGTGCCAACAAATGCTTTGGATATTACAGGCATGTGTCATACAAAGTTACTATTATGCTATGCCAATACAAGAGACTGTCACCTGTTGTTTGGGCTGTGGCAGAAGCACCCAGGGGAAACCCGCGCAAGCACAGGGAGAACATGAAAACTTATACAGGTTTGACACATAATGCAAACAGACATGTTTGAACCTACAACCTTGAAGGTGTGCAGGATCAGTGGTACCCACCAAACCACTGTGCTCAGAAGGGACATAAAAATTGTGCAACTTCTAAATCGTGTCTGATTTAAACCATATTACACACACTGTTTTCTTTTGAGGTGGATTCATTTGCAGGATTCTAATCAATAAAATTTAAAGTTTAATTTTTTTTTATGATGTCATGGACCATGCTAACCCCTATGTTGTAAATAGTAGTATAGAGACATTTATTTTATGTTAATTTTATTTAACAAAGACAAAGGTTAAATAAAGATAATTATCACTTTAGCTGTTTTCTAATTATAATCAAATTGTAATCACATAGAAATATGGTACTTGATTCAGTTATAAGTATGAAAACCAAATTTACAAGCAGGGTGACAAACTTTAACAGACGGCCTGAGATTTGCCCAGTGTAGGTTTTATATACAAACAGAGGCTTTCTATTTTAAATTGATGTACTTAATACTGTTCAGGTTTACAAAATATATTTAGGTTTGCTTTAAAGCAATTTTTGATGAGCACCTACAAAGCACTGAGAATCCCAGACCTACAGCGCTTGGTCTTATTACTGTGTGCCAGAAGGGTGGACTGCTGCTGGTCAATGAATGAATTAATTCATTTGAGACTTGTATAGCACTTTTTAAGACACCCAAACTGCTTTACAATGGAATAGGGACTCTTCTCCAACCATCACTAGTGTGCAGCATTCACCTGGATGCCAGGACTCCAAGGAGCACCGCTACATGTTACAACGTGGGATCTTCAATGACCACAGAAAGTCAGGACCTCAGTTTTATATCTCATGTAAAGGATGGTGTTACTTTTTAAAATACAGTGTCCCTGTCACTGTACTGGGGCATTAGGATCCACATAGACTGCAGGGTGAGCATCCCCTGCTGGTCCCAATAACACCACATCCAGTAGAGAGTATAGCTATTGCAGTTGGCCCAGGTCCTAATCAGGCTTAACCATGCTTAGCTACTATACTTGAAGGCTGCACTCTGAAAGCTGTTGACTTTACTGGCTGATGATGATGGTGCTGCTTGTACTGGTAATGGTACTACTGGTGATGCCAATGATGATGATGATGGTAATGCTGATGGGCTGCGGCTGCTACTCTTGGTGATGATACTGGTAATGGAGTTGAAGATGATTCTGCTGGTGGTGGTGCTAGTGTTGCTTGTGTTAGTGCTGGTATTGGTGCTGGTGCTGCTGGTGCTGGTGCTGCTGCTGCTGGTGGTGCTGGTAAGGGTGCTGGTGCTGCTAGTACTGGTGCCGGTGCTGCTGGTACTGGTGATGATACTGGTGCTGGTGCTGCTGGTACTGGTGATGGTGCTGCTGGTGCTGGTGCTGCTGGTACTGGTGATGGTGCTGCTGGTGCTGGTGATGATGCTGGTAAGGGTGCTGGTGCTGCTGGTACTGGTGATGATGCTGGTGCTGCTGGTGCTGGCGATGATGCTGGTAAGGGTGCTGGTGCTGCTGGGGCTGGCGATGATGCTGATAAAGGTGCTGGTGCTGCTGGTACTGGTGATGGTGCTGCTGGTGCTGGTGATGATGTCACTGTTCCTGGTGGCAGTGGTGTTGCGTTTAATGGTTTAATTTTTGTGTTGTGACCCAAGCAGAGCGTCTCCTTCCTCTCTTGTTCTTTGCTGACTGCTGTGGTCTGGCTGATCCAGGGAGGGGTAAAATTTATGACCTGCAACACCAGATGTTTGTAGATGTCAAGGCCTTTGCATGGTGGCACTAAGTTTTAGTGGTTCACAGACAGTGAAAGAGAAGGAATGTGAAGCATAATTTTGGCTTTACATACATGTTTTTGGTAATTTGAGTAACAAAACAACTTCATGTATAACATTGTGGAAGGATGTGGGGAAATTTCTTATGGGCACCTGTTACACAAAAAAGAAACAAAACTAGAGTTTCCTTGGAAGTAGCTTTCACAGTTTTTGGAGTTGTAAATAATTAAAACTGTAAAGCATTGAGAATTTTTAAATGTAAAACATAAATGTATTTGGCAAATGGCGACGTGGGACTGAATGGCAGCAAGTGAATGTGGACAGATGTTTGTAGTAAGTGGAGACTGCAGATTCTCTCTCTGACAGCGAGTCAGAAATCTCTGACCCCTTTTTGCACCCCAAGTCACCCAGCTGAGCCCCTGAGGCTCCGCTGCCTTCAGCCACACACAAAAACCATGCATGGTTTCCCTGGTTACGGACAAGTTTGGCTGGGTAATTCAGAGCACCTTCCTTCAGCTTCCTCTTGCACGCAGAACTGGATGGTGTGTTTTTCCACCTGATTAAACTCCAGTTTGCAGTGGTAAACTTTGTTTTTGTTTAAAACATTTGTTTAACTGTTATGTGGCAGCATTAAAGATTTAGAAACGAAAATAAAAGCTATGAGGTAAATCAAATTACGTTGTTGGGGGCAATATAACTCATTTATGAAAGTGCAGCAAGAAACAAGATTTACTGACAGAAAATGGAAACAGAATTAAAAGGTGCCTTCTCAGAAAGGGGCAAGGGAAGAACATTATCCAATTCAGATGCTTGAACAGGGATTTCTTCTCTTTGTGACCCTGAGTGCAATACATTGCAAGGTAAAATAAGTCACATTTTCATAGGCGCATCAGTTTAAGTCACAACACTCTTAGAGTATTTTCAGAGGATTAGACCCCTGTTTGGGTAGTGAAGAAATGCTAGATTGTACTGCGGTTTGATTTTAACTTCATGGAATGCAGTTCTAATTGACATTTCCACAAAAAACAAGAAAAATAAATAAATCATATATCATTCATTTTATTTGATGTAATAAATAGACCTCACTAAAAGTAGTGAATATTCCTCTTTGGAAACAATGAATATATATTACTGTTTAGGATTTTAACAAAGGAATTACATTTTGCTTTTTTACGGGTTACTCAATGAAGTCTGAATCTTGTGGTACTTTTCAAGGTCTGAATTATAATTATATAATTATAATACAACTAACACATTTAATGTAATACTGTTCCATGCTTTACCAGTTTATTTAGTGAACAAATTAAAAACAACAGCAAATTGGAACTGTAAGTAAAACATCATTCTTCTCAACCACTAGGTGGCGATCATGGCTTTGGTTTGAAATCCATCAACGTTTTCATAGTGTATCAGTAAACGTTGTTACGCAACTTCTGGTAACTTCTTTTGAGCAAGAGGTGTAGAGGGAAGGGAATGGAAAAGACCTGTGTATCCCCTGCTCTGCTGGGCCTTCCAGTAACACACCAGAGAGGCAAGGATAAGCAGATTTATTGAGGTAGGATGTCTTGCCAAGACAGGAGTGAGATCCCATCAGGCCAACCTTTCTTGCATATACTGTTTAATAATAGGCCCGCATGGTAATGACCTTCTTGTATACATAAATTATTTATACCATGTGTACAGTAGGGGTTTGCCCAGTAGTCAGAAATGGTCTCAAAACTATCTCCACAATTAGGCATTAATTGATTGCAGATGAAAAGTGATCAGTGCATTATAGTTTCACATCACTCTGTAATTCATTCTAGTGCAATGTGGATTGAAGAAATTTATTAAACCATGTATGTCATCTATCAACCTAGTGCAGGGGAAAACACACACACACACACACACACACACACACACACACACACACGCTCAAATTGATCGACCTAGATCCATTCAAGAACAGCAAGATGGCAAACAAAATAAAATGCTGACAGTGGTCCGGTTGCTAAACGACCTGAAACGGGATTTCTGTGACCCTATGACGGCAGCCTCGAGTGATGGGCTTGTCCACCTTGCTTGCCAATGAGAGTGTTGCCATTTGAGTTTATGCACAGTGACACAGCTACAGTAACCTGCCACTGTCCATTAACGCAGGCCTAGTCAGTTGTCTCCTCTGTACCACTTTGCCATCCTACAGAGCTGAACAAGAGCACAGTCTGCTGACACTCCGAGGCTGCAAAAAAATCAATAAAGAGCATTCCTGCCACACATAAGCATGCTCTACTGTTCCTTTCTGCATTCTTCCGTGGTTTTATTTTCAGATTCTTCCATGTTTATGGGTAGCAGAGTAGAAATGTGTCTTTTGTGGTTAAATATCTGCATACAATAGAAATTGTAGATTCTTCCATTTATACACTATACTTATCAGTGGCAAACAGCATTACCCTTATATTGTATTATTCCTATACTGTTTATTTAATTATTATCATCTTTATTGTTATTTGTATATCATCCTCAGAATTTTAATGATGCCTTGAATTGTTCATTATGACATTTTGTTAGTATGTTTGCTAGTATGTTGGTTAATGCATTGTCAGTGCTAAGCTAAGCAAACATGCAACTTTGCACCGTTAGATCTGAGAATTATGAAACAATTTTCAATTTGTACTTACAAGTTGCGGTGTCGCAACTCTGTGCCGTGCTGTGTTTCATTACAACTGCCACTTATTTTCAGGGTTCATCTGGAAGCTTTTGAATATGATCAGGGGGCCTTTGGACGTCATCTGAACCCCAGTCTGTGGGCAGCTGAGGTGGAAAGTTTACTTAAGTAGCTGAAACATCTGATATTTCTGATTCAAAACTTCACTATGATCCACAGAGTATTAAAACCAGGCACATGAATCACAGGGGTCTCTTATGAACACTATAGAATGCATTTTTTCCCCTTCTGTCATTTGTGCATGTTTAATTTCTTCCTTGTACCATCTTTTGTTCTTTGTATTGAAAGATTCCAGACATTTGCAGCAGTGCTTGAGCACATTTTCTGGCCACGTCAAATATATATACATGCAGGGTTAAAGAACAATAACTAAATGTACAGTAAATGAGCTCATTTAATACATCGTTACAAGTTGGTGGTAGACAACATCTTTCTGTTGCTAGAGAAGCAGGCTGCTAGTAGAAATTCCACCAGTGGTCTGAGAAAAATGTGAAATTATTCACAAAAATTCCATGTTTCTGATGACAGTCTCAATGAGGCTTTCTATTAAGTGACCAAAAAAGAAAAAACCCCATTGAGTAGTGAGTGTGCCTTGTATCTTTTGAGCAAAACGTTTACATGAATGTAAATAGCATTATGGAGTCCTTCTGTGCTCCAGGTATGGGAACCACTCTCTTCAGGTTCAAGGCATTCTGTGGGCAAAGGCCCCATCCAGGGAGGTGGGTTACTCTGGGTGTCAATGACTCTAAAGAGGCGTCCTGCTCAGATGGTGCTCAGTTGGGCATCGAGTACACATATGGATAGAGAAGGATTGCAGAGAGGAGCTAATACATAATACAAACACTAGCAGTTCCATAATGAAATATCATAGATACATTGGAATGCACAGCAGGGCTAGCAGCATTAATTACAGTGGACTATGGATACTGTTGTGGAAGGGCTGAATGAAAGAAGTAGGTCTTCAGTTGGGATTTAAAGACACCGATTTGGTATCCTGTATGTAAAGACACAGACTAGGAGCTCTGTAACTAAAAGCTCTAGCACCAATACTTTTATGTATGTATGGAAGAAGTCCTGCATTCTGCAATCATAGGGAACAACTTGGAGTATTTGTGTTAATCAACTCTGTTAGATACTGGTGCTTTGCCTTTGAGTGCCTAAGAAATTAACAGCAGAACTTTGAAATTGGTCCTGTACTTTAGTGAAGTGAGGATAGTAAGGGACTTATCAGATTGGACTTTCTGCTTCCAGTAATAATTCTAGCAGCTGCCTTTTGGATGCGCTGTAACATGTTTAGTGTGTGGTTTGTACTTACATAGAGTAGAGCGTTGCAGTAATCTAAACGACCGTAAAAAAAAGCATGCACAATTTTTTCAGTATCTTCTGTAGGAAGAAAATGGCACAGTTTAGCAATATTTCTCAGTTGCAGGAAGCACACCTGTGGAACTGCATTAACATAAGAATCAAAGGAGATGTTTGAGTCAAAAATGACACCTACATTATGTGCTGAGTGGCTAATGGAAAAGCACAGGTCAGCAGCACTGAGGGATGAACTGAAAGCACTCCTAACAGGATTATTAACCTCAAACAACAAGATCTCAGTTTTATTTGTGTTTAGTGATAAGTAGTTTGTGCCCATCCATCTTTTCAATGTCTTTGAGGCATTAAAGTAAGGTGTTAGCTGATGCAATATCATAAGGTTTAACCGCAAGGTAAAACTGAGTATCATCAACGTAGGTATGATAGTTGATATTATACATATGTATAATATTACCTAAAGGTAAAATGTAAAGGGAGAAGAGTACTGGGCCTAGCACAGATCCTTGTGGTACTCCATATCTATGTGATGACATGGATAAGGGTGTGCTATCTTTAAAAATTTAAACATAATAGTAACAATTTGTGAGATACAAAGTCACCTACCTAGGAACAGTTTGGCTAAGGCCCACGCCAGTTTGAAGCTCACTTATCAGAACTAAAAGATCAACAATATCAAAAGCAGCACTACAATCTAACAGAACGAGAGCTGTCATGTTCCTTGCATCAGATGACATCATGATATCACTTACAACTCTATTCAACACTACCTGGTGCTGTGTCTTTGTCAGAAACTAGACTGAAACTTGTCCAATAAACTGCTGGCTTCCAAGTGAGCTTGCATCTGTATTGCAGCTATTTTTCCAGAATTATGGAGGGAAAAGAAACATTTGAAATAGGTCTATATTTAGTCATTATTTTTGAATCCACATTAGGTTTTTTTAAGCAGGGGCCTAACAACTGCAACTTTAAACAAGTTGGGTACAACAGCGAAAGCCATGCAAGTGTTCATTAGGTTCACTAAAGGTTCCACAAAAATTTCTAGTGAATTTTTAAGCAGTTGCTTTACAGTGGAATGTAGCAGACAGGTGGTGGATTTAGTCTTAGCTATAACTCTTTTAAGGTCTAAGGTGTCAGTTGGCACAAACTCACTAAAACAATGCATGTCTAATATTGTTGGCGGATTTGAAGGTTGCATATTGGAGCATAGTTTGAGTCTACTGTTGCTGATTTTATGATTAAAGAAGGTAGCAAAGTTATCATTAGTAACAGTGGAAGGCATTCTAGATGCGTCTCTAGAGGTTAGATTTGCTAATGTTTTAAATAGGAAATGGGGATAATGTTTATCATTGATAAGTTTAGTAATAGTATTCTGAACAGGTGCTTTCCTATACTGTCTCAGGCTGTTGGACCACGCTGACTGAAATACTTCAAGACGTGTGGACTTCCACTTGCACTCTAATTTACAGCATTCCTGTTTTAGACACCATGTATATTTATTAAACCGTGGTGAGCACCTGGTGGTTCTAACTGATTTAGTGTTCAGTGGAGCTACTTCATTTAGTGTCTCACTAACTACTGCATTAAAGTTATGTACAATTTCAATAATATATGCACTGTTAGTGAAAACTGTTTTCTGTATAGTATCTGTAAATTTTTACACTTTGTCTCTCATTTTGTCTCTCATGTCATAATAACGTTCTCTTTCACAATAACCTTCTCTTTCATCTTCTGGGTGAACTTGGACAAAGCTGTCCATCAGCTTCACTCCATTATTACCTTGCACTTAGGTAGGTTGTCTGAAGGATCCTGCTCTCCTTTCCTAATATTTGCTCCCTTTCCTCACTTCAGCAGAAGAGCTTTCCCCGGCATGCTGGTCGTGGATGGTGCAGGATAAGCAGCATCATGCTGTCCTGTCAGTAGCGGAGGAAGGCTGTAGGAGTATTTCACCAGAGTCAAGCCAAGCCTGAACTTGTCATGCCAGAGGATGCTCCCTTTGCTGCTTAGCCCTCAGCTGCCTTTCTTATGACACGGATGTAATTCTCTGGCTTCAACAAGAGCTGAGACTGAACTCTGCATAATTTATTTTCTAAAATTTTGTTTTCACATCTTCCCCATTATGTTTTTGTCCTTTTTTTTAACTTTGTGTTTGTTGTATGTTGCAATCTGCCAGCTGTCTTCGACTCTGGAAATATAAAAACTATAGTATTGTAAGTCAAAAACTAAAAGTTAAAAAAAGAGAAATCTTACAGTGTTTGTTTATCCTTTTTATATTTGTTCAGTCCTTTATACATTTTGCACAAGAAACAAAAGCAAAAGCACACTTGTGACATCTATGGACTGTGTACATGTAGTGGCTTTGTTGTTACACCTCTGCAAAGTGGCAATTCATTTACTTGCTTATGATGTAGTTGAGGAATGTAATTTTAGGAGGATGTGTATAGTGTACAACAAAATGTTACATTCCAAGAATACCAAATATTGAAACTAGAAAACTGTGGGCCTTTCCAGAATTTTTAGCTTATTTTACCATATTTACTTACACTCAATTCAATTTCAGATGAGGATTTCAAGGGGACCTGGAGCTTAGCATAAAAGAGTTTGAGACGCTATAACACAGAGCACCTATTAACACTACCCATGCCTTGGACCTAAAGAGAAAACTTTTGTAGGCAAGAGAATATCAAAAACTCCTAATGAACAAGCCTTAAAAGAAATGATTTAATGATTTATAGCTTCAGGAATTCAAATACCCGAGTAGAGAAAAACAACCAAGCACTTGACACAGAAATTAGTGTAAATGCACAGTACATATTTACTCAGAAATGCAAAATGAAGATAATACAGTATGAAGAGTAATTTTTTTATTCTAGAAAAGGTGTGTAACTGACTGGTTGATCCAGGTACCCCTCATTGTTTTCATTAAGCTAGAAGCACAATGTGGGAAATGCTGGTTCAAGTCAGTGGTTCTACATTTTGGTTGGCTACAGTAAAACAGGTTGCTGTATTGCCTTAGCCAATCAGAAAGTTGCCTATATTTAAATTGCTGAATGGTGGCCATTAAGTTTGTTTTGTGTTAGCGGCTCAGCGCTGCCCCCATTATTGATCTTGAAAATTTGTTCAAGTGCTTCTGGAAGACGATCTCACAGTTCTGTTAACCCGTGCGCATTAAAAATCCTTAAATCTTGGAAAATGGCATCCAGCTTGTCCTGTGATTCCTCTGTCCATGCCATCCAACTTGAGGCCAGATAGTGGCTATTGAGAGAGATACACAGGGCTGGTTGTTTAGTATGGTAGCTAATTAACATTGTAGCCCTGTGGGAAAACTATATGAAGGTTCCAACAATACAGTTTCAGTGCCAGACAGTAGATGATTCTGTTGAAATTTGTAAGATTGGGCTACTCTACTGTAGACTACTCTAACTAGCAAATATTACTGTTGGCCAGCTAGGCAATGCTAAGGCGAAATGAAGACAACAAAGCATGTCTAGAAGCACAAAACAAAAACAGGAAAAGCCCAGAAAATTTTATGAATTGTCCTCTGTGTGGTGATTTTTTTTTTCACTTCACCTTGAAACTAAGAGATTTAAATGATAGTATATATATATATAAATTATAGTGGCTTCCTTTATTTACATATTGTTGAATGAAAGGGTTGTTGTTGCCACCTTACACTTACCAACATGCCTCATTTAATTGCAACCTATATCTGTTTTAAATATGCTGAAGTCTTCTAACTAAAACTCCCAAGAAAAAAAATGTGAAGCAAAACTATAGATTCACATTATTTATTTATTTATAGGGATTAAAAACTAAAAAGGGAAACCTTTGTCATGGGGCCAAATATTTTTCTTGGTGGGCCGAATCTGGCCCACATGCCAGTCTTTGCTGGCCGTTGAGCAATACCCTTTGTAAACATTCAATATTTACATTGTTAATTAGTATTAAAGGGGAAAACACCACTTTATTTTCTTAAATCTAATTTCTCAGGATGTTCTCTTTGTCAGACTTCAAACTTGTCTTGAATTGACTGTGATCATTAATTTCAAAAAACAATTCCTGTTTTTTGCAGCTACGGTAGGCTTTACTTGATCTGGTAGTACAGGGCATCAATTGCGTTGCGCTCCAGGACATCAATGGGCAAGTGAATCTTTCAGATGCGGAAAGGTGATACTATCATTCCAGGTTATGCCATAGTGATACTTGAACAGTGTCTGTGGTGGGCAGCTGTGTGCAGGCGAGACCACACACACGCATGCTTGTATATTCATACTATATATAAAATGTAGTGCTGCAGGCCTACACTATAAACAATTTGAGAAAAATGGGGAGGATTATCAGTTCTGTTGGTTTATTTAGTTAGCCTGATTCCTTCACTCCAACAGCCTGACACAAGCAAGTAAACGTATCTGCTGAAAGATGAATCTTATTTGCTGAACATCCATTCCCTTCACAGGATTTTTTTTCAGCTCAGGAAATCTGTGTGACACTGGTAAATATTGCAGCCTTGATGAATAACACATACGACGTGGAAATGCTTGTGCAGCTCCACTTCATGTGTTGTTTGCTTCTTTTTCAGCACCTGTGTGAAATCTAAAACTTTACGGTGTTATAGAAATAACATATAGAAAAGACTGATGGTATCAAAAATTTGTAGACAATTTTGAAGGGAGAACCAGGGTTGATGATTATTCTGTAGGGATTCATATTTCCGTAATTTAGGATTTTTACACGTCTTGGTGTTGAAAAAAACCTACTTAAACTATAATGTTCATATAATGGCATAAGAATTTATAAATATGGATATTCTTATATCTCCTTTATTTAAAATAAGACCATTAACAGGAAATTGTGGTACTATGGCAATTTAATCATCTTGTTGTATTTTAATCTATATAAGATCCCCAAAATCTGTCAAGGTAAATCTGAGAGCCCAGTTTGATTTAATGCACTTTTCACCCTTGAACAGAACGACATATATCATCATGCTACCTAAAATGAACATTGACAATGTCAGCTTACACCTCATGCCAATAAGACAGCCTGAACGGCTGGTCATTTTTCAATGCTTTTTATAACTTTATATTGCTAATTAACTATACTGACCTTCAAAGACTTACTTCTGTATGCATTGCACTGTCCAAATATTTACTAAAGCATTTGTTATGAGGGGGAGTCTTTGCATTTTAATCGTAGTTTGAGTTTGTACATTTACGAGTGCAGTTGTACCGCTGTGGTCACTCATTGTTTCCAAATAAAACTAGAAGGATGATAATTAATGACTAAAATGTAAATGTAATGTAAATAATTAAATATTCAATGTGCAACTTTTCCAACAGTTTTTAATGGTGGCTCCATGTTTCAATGTAAGTTAGCTTTACAGTTCTAAGTGTATGTGACTGCATTTCTGTGGATGGGGCCTTTCTTGACTTCAGTCCATAGAGTTTGTCTGCAGCTTACTGGTTTCCCCTTCTTCACTTTAGGATTCCCCCAGGAATTCCAGTTTCCTCCATTTAACAGAAAGCATGCTTCTCCCGTAAAACTGCAAACGATTTGCAGTAAATTGGTATCTTGTGTCGGGCACATCCTTTTTTTCCTGGGTTAGACTTTGGATCGCCATGACTCAGACGGATGAGAGACAATGCATGCATGTCTCAGTTTGGGATCTGTGCCCATAATGTCTTCATAGAATGAAAAAGATAATTTTCCACACAGAGCTTCATGGGGTTTCTTTGCAATAAATAAGCTCTTATTAAATATTTATATGCTCTTCTGTAATGCCTCACTTTTCCTGCTTTTCCTTCAGCATGTTCTGCTTTGAGAAGTGCTTCATTTTTCCACGTACTTTTTTCTTTTATTGCTGTTCTCACTTGCCTGCTTGCCCATGTGTTACAGGGAGACGCGGAGTGCTCTTTTGAAACCTCAAAGTGACTTGGCAATGCTGGTGTGCTTTGCAACAACTGGCCACTCCAGAGCTGTTTAAAATGAAAAGATCTACTGCAGCAGTAATTTCATAAATGTATAGATTATTAGTCAGAATAATTCAGCATCTTTACGATGGATGATAAAACGTTTGGATGGATTGTTGCTGCATTAAAATTTATACAACTTACACCTTCTAATCAATATCTAGATGCTTTTTGGTACTTGTCAGCAGGGTGGTGCATTTTTTTCTGTTATTTAGCAGCTTGGCAGACACTTCTAACCAGGTTTTGCACTAGTGTTCATCTATATGCTTTGATGTTTGCTTTGATATTGATTAAGATCCTGTAGATGAAGTATACTGCACTAGTTTTGTCTCAACAGCTGGTCAACATGTTAGAAAAGTAAAACTCTTTTCACTGGACTTATGTCCACTACAGATCAGTCACTCCTGCTCAGGAATGAGTCAATTTACATTCTAAATGTCTTTGAACCCGCAGAAACGTAGCTGAGAACGTGCATTGGACCCAGCAAAACCCACAGGGCGAACATGGAAAATCCACACATTCACAGAGGGTTGGGGCTGCATTCAGAATTGTGAGCTTGCAGATCCAAAACAACAATGCTACCTTCTTATTACTATTATTTTAACCACGGCCCTCTGGCAGTAGTGCTGAACAGTTCTGACTCTTTTTCCAAACTCTGCAGTAAAACGCCTGTTATAAATTAAAGGAAGCATTAAATACATGTCCCAAAATAAAATGCATTCATAAAAGAGAATGAACTGATCCTCTCAGACTTTGTGTTATTCTAAATTCTTTTTGTTTTTTGGTGATTCTGAAGAACAGCAGCTTGGATATCTGTCAACGGCTGAATTTTTGTTCACTTATCATCCTAGCTTCCGACCAGATCACGTTACAGGAATGGCCCTTGTATTTGTAACAGAAGAGCTGATTAACATCAGGGACTCCAGGGACAGTGTTTGCTCATGCTTCTAAACCAAGCTGTAGGCTTCAATATCCTCATTTGCCACCATTGCTGAATGCCACATCAGTGGTAAAATATCCTCAGCTCTGAAATGCATAACATCCCAGAAACGTCTAAGCATGTTTGTTCGCACAGTTGACACATGTATATAAAATGATATGTGCATATGTAGCACGTGTGCATACGTGTGTAGGTAGAGCCACAAACCTGCTCTGTTGTTTATCGGGACTTTGTGAAACTTAAGATGCATTTAGATCAGTAACCTAATTACAATGGCCTCTTGTACGAGTGAATGTCTGAATAGAAAAAGTAAGCACAAGGAACATAGCAAAATTTTCTTAGCACAACTGATGACTTATCAAGGACTAAAGAAATGATGACCGGATGAAACATTAATACCAAAAACCTTAACGTAAAAAGCATGTTAAAATTGGTCCCAAAACAGCACTGTTGCCACTGGTGAAGCCCTGTGCACAGCCATTATGCATATGTGTGTCTCTATATAGAATTATTTTTTTCTTTTTTTAAAGGGTCCTCTGTCATTTATGCATCTATTTCAGGCCCCCTTATTTACTTCAGCACCCTACGCAGCAGCTTAGTCTGTGTATGGCAGGAAACATATAGATTTTATTATCACTAGTACCCAAAAAGAGCACTTCAGTGTCTGGATTCTCTTTTTGTTTTCTAACCGGATCTTGCTTTGGTATTGCATTTGCTTGGAACAGAGTGGAAATTGCAAAAAAATATTTAATGGGGAAAAAATGCGTTTGGTAATAAATTTTACCAAGACTGCCCAATACTGGCACATTTAGCTAGAAGCATTTATGAAGTTTTACTATCCCATTCCTCCTAATATAAATTTTGTTTTATTTTTCTTTTTCCAGGAGAATTATTTGCTGCCTAAACAAAAGCATATTCATGTACTGCTTCAGCGGCTGTTCACAGCACCACATATCTATCGAAAATCTTGAATTTCAGGGAAATACAATGAACTATTGACCCACACTGAATTGATAATGTAGGGAAGGACATGGGTGGTTATATCACGCCGTGCATCTTCATGAGCAGCGCTTGAGCTTTGAGTGAGAAATTCCATGTTATGGCATGACAGCAGAAGATTATAAGACACATTTTTCTAATTAAAGAGATTATTCACGCAAATGGAAAAACTAAATCAGTTCATCCAGATGTGGCAAATAACTTCTGTACTGCACAATGTGTGATGTATGAAATGTGTCATTTTAAAGTATTTGATTCAGAACTTATTATATTACAAATTCTTTATGTAAAACAGGCTTAAATATCACTTGTTAGAAAACAGTGGTTTACACACTTGTTTTGCAACAAAGAAGTAAATCAATGGCAGGAAAGGCTTTGTGTCGTGGTCACAGTTGTGATGCGTGTGTTTCAAAAACGGGTTCTGGGACCAGAAACCATTGATTGCAAATGAGATGTCACATGTCAACTCACATTGTCCAAGAAGAAGGTCATGGGATGGGGGTGGGGGGGCAGAGGTCAGAGCGGGCAGCCGGATAAGTTGCAGGGACCGGGGGGGAGGGGGGTTATGAAGAAGTAAAGACCGAAGAGCAACTATGGTGACTGACTTACCCACAGACACAAAGAAAATATGTAGGTCTTTGTTTGAAACTGACTTTCCCTTTCTTACTGTTAGGGAACAATGATATATAAATGCCCTTACTCTACAATTTAACATTGGACAATACACAGTAAAGAACTGATCTGCTTAACTTGGACAATAATACCAAAAAGAACCTGAAATACATCTTTCAGAAACCGCTAACATCAGTTGCCAAAAACTTTGAAGAAGGGCTTTCTAATGTGGACATGGCAAATGAAATCACGAAAAGAAGAGGTGCCAAGCAGCGGTAGAGTCACGGGTAGGGGTGGGGCATCAAGAACAAACAGACAGTATAGGAGGGATACTGGGTGCTCGTGGGTAATTTTACAGCAAGGACAGATATACAGCACATGAATCATGTCGGGAACAGATAAAGAGACAACCTTAGCTAATGGTTACTTACAGTATTTCATGTCAATATTTCTCAATCAACACAAACCCATTATCATTGCTATCCAAAGACAAAGATGTACAGTACCAGCCAGATTTTTGTGTACTCCAGCTTTAAAGGATGCATTTCTGTTTTACTCTTAATTGTTAATAACTAGATATTTTTTACAACCCTGTTATTCCTGGTCCTCCTGGTTTTTAGATAAAGGTTAAGTTAGGGCATATCTTCAGTTTTCTTTCTCTGCTGGTGTACATTAGTTAGATCATGTTTGTGATGTAGCTGGCTTTTGGGGTTCTCTTTATTCTTTAAGCATATGTTTAACCTAAATGGGGGTAAAGTAACTAAATGTACATTCAGTGTATTGGCTGGTATTTGTATGGTCATTTTTGCCTTTTCTGCCCAGTTACATGTCAGCCTGGCTGGTACATAAGAAATAACAAACGTGCACTTACGTATGTTATTCATACACCCCCCCCCCACACACACACACACACAGTGTGAATGATGAGTTGTGAAAAAATCAGTTCATTTTATGTGCTTAACCAAAAAATGGAAACGCACACACACAAAACAGAAGACTTATTTTGACTAGATGTTAGCTAACCGATTCATGTGATACTATAGGAATGATGATGTGAACTAAGTTTTTTTCTCAGTTATTCAAGCTACCAGGTCACCGAAACATCAATCACTACTTTTGTATACATAAACGTCTTACATGGATTAGATAGATGTCTTGGGAATTTGCACTATTTTACCTGAGTTTGTATATTTTGTATTCAGATGATAAAATTAACATGACTAATTATTAACATTATCAACATGATTAAGTTCTGTTTTAGAAATAAAGCACCTGGTGATTTTGTAAAAATGTGCCATATATACTACACAGACAAATGCGATGGTTGAAGAGACCCAGAATGATTTACTGTAATGTCTACATGACATAGAATTAGTGCAGGTTTAATGTGTAGCTTTAATAACAGGTATATATGGTACTTTTGTTAATTGTGTGTACAGTCAGAGTATTAATCCCTGTTCTGATTTTTAACTGCTTACCTGTAATAAAAATTATTGTATGAAATGGACTAAATAAGATCAAAAAACAGCATGCTCTTGTATTAGCTGTTATCATAATTATACTAGGTAACATAGTAAGGTGGCCGTTGGCAGGCTGAAAGCTAACCTTTTATAACACAGGCAGTGGGCAGTTTCCTTACATCAGTCACCTTGTATTCAGTGTAGCCTGCAGGTGAGATATAATAAAGTTGCATTAAAAAGGCAATAAAGCGTGCTTTCCAATTTGGGGGTTATTACTTGTTTATTGTGCATTCTGACTACACACGGGTGAGCTTTCCTATGGCATAACTACCACCTGCTTAGATGCCTTCCTCTTGATATCATGCAAGCGGTCACTTCTGCTTCTAAATCCCATATTTTATTATCTTTATATTGGCTGAGAACCTGTTCTAAAGAGGTAAATACTTTCCCCAGCAATGTATTTATTTTTACAGTATATCTCCAGACAACCGTAACCTCTTCAAACATTTAAAAACACACTCCCACTTCCAAAATCTCAAAAAATAATTGTTTCATAATTCTAGGCAATGTAGTGACAATTTGTCCATTTAAAACTCATCTTACCAATGCAACCTGATTTTATTTAAGATTTGCACATTAAATTATTTTGCAGCAGACTAGGGTCTCAACTCTGATATAAATTTGACTTGTACCTACATTAATAAGTGCTTATTAAACTTACTAATGTTGGACTCTAAGTTGTTATTATTCAAAGGCATGTTTAAGAAACGCAGGTTTCAGATGCGTACAAGGTCTTTAGAGGTGCTGAATGCTATAAATAATATCAGCAAACTAGGATTTGCGGTTCAGATAGCATCTCAGATTATTAAAGCCAAAGCCCAGTGTGGAATTAGCCTTGTGCACAGAACGACCTCATGTGTAAACTAACAAGATCCTCAAAGTGCGTCACAGTAGTTACTTTTAAAAATGACTCTACGGAATATGAGGCTGTTGGTGTTGAATTTTGGGCAGCAGACACACAGCTGAAGCTGGAAACTAGATGCTTTATTCTGGGAACAAGAATGAAATTGTATCACTTTCCTCACTGGGCACAAATGTTTCCTTGCATTGCCCTGTTCTCCGTGTTACTTCTGGGGAGATTACCCAGTGAAGGGGAAACTGTTTATTTGAATTGAATGTAATTCTTGGGGTCCCATATGGAACTGGTATATCCTTCATTTTCATGTGGTCTCTTTGATTTGAGGAGTCAGAAGTTGGTCCTCTCTATGCTCTTGCTACAGGCATAGTTTGGGGTCTTTACAGTTTCCTATAGGTATACTTTCCAGGCTAGGGGAGCACTAATTTTGTGTAAATTGGCAAAAAGCCATCGATCCGTCTTCTTGGAGTAGCGGGGACAGCCAAACTCGGTCCTGCATCTAAAAAGACCACTTGTTCATTACCTTTGAGCATGGCTCCTAAATATAAAAGCCACTTAAGCCTTGGTAAGTTCTCTTTGAGCCTCATACACCTAACATTAAAAACACAGATCAGGTCCAGTCCTCAAAATCCTTGGGTCCAGTTTCAATTCAAAACAAGGAAACTCAGCGTCTCAGATGAAATATAATTTTAACTTTGGTAAATAGCAGAAAAGGCTAACATGTATCTAGCCCATTTGCTCTGAGATTCTCTGCTGTTTGTTTGACAGAATGGAACATCTCCAGAGTAACAGCAGTTCTTTAAAGGGAGTTTCCATGTAAGACTTAAGAAAAAGATTTTCTAACCAACAGGGATAGACCTGAATCATGTGTTTTTTTAAAACATTTTAAATAAGCCCACCTTTCAGACTGTTGCATTTCAGAAAAATTGCAAAGCGTTGTTATTTTTTAACTTGTGTTTTAAAACCTGCACTGTTTTATTACCATGTTTGATCAGGATCTAAACAGTCAAACTGACAACTCAATCATGCTCAATCATCTACAATGGTCATAAAAACTTCAGCAGTTTCGTAAAACAAAATTTATGAATTTAATATATGCTAAGATTGAGCTGTAATTTGAAAATTAGGATAAACCGATTTTCCTTACAAGAACATTTTATTAAACATTTTGCAAAATTATAGTTTAATAAAGCAGGTTGTTGCCAAAGGCATTTAAAATGATTGACCTTAAAGTTGTAATATCTTTTATTTGTACAAATTTTGAATGTATAAAGGTGAACGATCCTATATGCTCTTAATTTTAGTCTGCACATGGTATTCCTAACCTGATTTTTCTAGAAACCCCACACATAAGTGATTAAATATCCTCAAATTTCCATCTCTAATTGACAGCAAAAAATATTTCTATTTTTTCCTACCTATCCAGAAAACAGCAACTTGTTCAATGTCAAACTGATCTAGGGCAAGGTTAGCTTGCCCAACACTAAGTACTCTTGGACTTACTACTGGCTTAGGGAATTCAGAATCTTAATACATTACTACAGTACTGTATTACAAGGTTCAGAGCTCTCAGAACAGTACAATTGGCATTGGAATGACTGTATCACTTACTACTCAGACAAGTACATATGGCTTTAGAATTGCTGTATCACTTCTTGTTCAGTGTTCAGAAGATTACAGTAACTATATCACTCCTTTTTAGAGTGTTCAGAGGAGTACAAGTGACTTAAGACCTGCTATATCACTCCCAGTTCATAGTGTCTTGGAATGTACTGTGAGCAATAGAGTTATTACTTTCCAATGTGTCGCAAGTTATACCGCACCAGTTTCTATTAAAACTTAGTTGAGTTGCAGAGTAGTTGCAAAACAGTCACTGCGATCTTACTATGGTTTTTGAAAGTGCTACTGTTCTGAACACTTCATGATGACAATTAAAAAAGGCTAGCTGAAAAAATGTTACCCTCATTCATTACCATAAAAACAATACCAAAAGCCCTTTCCATTTTCATTGTGCAGTTTACATTTTTGACACGCAAAGTGGAGATTATGCACACAATGTTACATTTGCTGTTGTCACATTTTAACAGACTAGCCTGAGCCAAGCACCTTGAAGTAATTGACTCCACTGAAATGTGTCATCTGCCATGATCCTTGTTCCAGTGCAGAGGTGTGGGATCTCCTGAAATGGTGTAATGAAACCTGAACGTGGTCAGTGGGTTAAGCATCAACCTGTGGGCTGTTACACACATAAAGGTTACATTTTGACAATAATATTCTGAGCAAATGCCACACACTCTCACAGAGGTCAAATGTAATATTTTAAGGTAGTAATATGTGCATTTTAACTGCCATATGTGAACCTTGTACGGATTAATGAACATCAGGCAAAAACATTTGCTGTTTTCATTTCAGAACAGACACAATCATCAGCTGAACTGTGCAAAGACTACGGTCTTATCAGTGATGCAGGTCAATGTCATAGCATGTGACTGATGAAAACAAAAATTACATTTTAAATAATTGTTCCAAACGTTCTACTGCATACTTTTCTCAATTACTATAAATATTTGGCATTACGGTACATTCACTCTACATTTTTAAATGGCCCCGAGAAAAATAAAGAAATATTAAGGGTATTTCTCATTTTGCATATCTTGTAATACTAGCTTGTAAAAAACAAATGTATAAAAGACTTTAAGGGATTATCAAGTTTATCTCTGGCACATCCCTTGAGGAGCTCATCTCACTGCTGTTGTACATTAAAGGCAATCAATTTTTAATGATTCAACAGAAATTGGATTTTATATATATATATATATATATATATAAATGTATAAATATAAATATATATATATAGGGCAGAACATAGGTAGAGCATCCTTATATTATGTGGTGGTTGTCAGAGTATCAAATTGATAAGATTTGCTGCTTGAATAAATATATTTAAAAATCACATTTTTTAAAATACCCCTCCCATTAAAGCTTTTTTTTTATCAACACATTTGCTTATCAAGTGCATCAGCATGAGGATTTCCAGTAATAACAAACCTGCTGTTAATATTATATTTTATCTATGACTTGTGCACAGCTGGTCTTAAATCCATGCTGTGAAGACAAGAGGACAAATGTGACGTTTGAAACAGCAGACACTGAAACCACTCCGATTGTACTTCCTCATGACTCAGCAAGTGAAATTCACACACAGCTGCCGGTGCGTGAGCTGTAGCCCTACGTCATTCCTGTTTGCTGTGTGAGTGCCCTAAAATGGACCAGGTCATCGCTGTTAAGGATGTAGTTTCTTAGTTGTCACTGAACTTCAGTGTCAATATATTGCATTCTGGGGCATCATTTAAATAGGGGCTTACTGAGTACGCATTGACAAGTGACCTAAGCTGTAAAGATGGAGTGGAGTAGAAGCACATATGTATCAGTTTCATCAAATGATAAAAATCACATTCTTAAAGGTTCTTTTCAAATTCTGTTATTTGTATGTATAGATGATGAAAGTATAGAATACACATGATGTTTAGTATTAAGGGATAAGAATTAAATACAGTTAATAAGCAATGTAGAAACTGAACACGCCTCTACCCCTTTACTTATTGGTGTAGGTATTTATGGTGGGCTGCCAGTTTTTACTTGAAACAGGCTATACATAGATAGGTCTTCAGTTTAATCACAAGTTTAAATGCAGTAAAATTGCTTGATCCAAGGAAATTTTAAGAGTTTATTTTAAAAACAGTTTTGTTATGCTGGTCAAAGGGCCAGATAAAAAAGGAACAGATTAAGAAGGTCCTGATTGAAGTGGCTGCTCAAAGAAACATCCCTTGTCCTGAACATCCTTGTGCGCTGTAACAATACACTGTGGATGGTTTTGGGAGGTCACAATGATGGTGTGAACGTGATGTCCAACGCTGTGGATGATACTGTGCTGACAGCTGTATTTCAGATTTACTCACCTTTCAGCTGCTTGATGAAAGCGTTTTGTGTGAGTGTGGAGTGGAATCTGATGTCTCTTTCTATTTCACTGCAAAGATTTACATGTCTGTTTGTCAGCTAACAGCTGAGCCCTCCTTGTGTATAACCTTATTGACTGTAATGGTTAATCCTCAATATGACACATTGATTCTTACTTTGTCACAGAATATTTGACCATTGCAATACAAAATATGTAGTTCAGTGACAAAAATGTGATTAACCAGGGAATGGGTTAAGTGCAGAGAATCGGTTTCATCATAACATTTATGTTGCAATATGTATACGTACCCAAGCATCTATTCTGTTCTATTTCAATGTAAGCAACCAGTCTAAACCTGGAGTCTGTGACAATGCATTACTTTTGCAGATCAAAATGACAAGCAGGATCATGGCACGGTGAGAAGTAAACCTTTCCTCTGAGAAGGGGCTGCAGTATCAGAATCTGGACGAGACCTGGATGGCTCATGACGTGAATGAGATCAATATTGTTTGTTCCTTGTACAGCAAGCTGTGTTGAAAACACAATTTTGAACTGACTCTGTACACTGTCACGAAACTACAACAAAACTTGGGTGGCTGGTGATGTTAGCAGTGATGCAATAGAAAAAAGACGGCACACAAAAACCTCTAAAAATGAAGACCAAACCATTTATTTAAGCAAAGACATTTTTCATTTATTCCAACACTTCATGGGGTGGTAAAGAGTTGCCACACAAAGCAACAAAAATGCTAATAAAGCCAAGAGCTCGATTAGCAGTTTTGCTACACACCAAAAAAGTTATTTTGAGCCTTGTCATCCATCTGTCTGTTCATAGTACATACATCTTACCCTGATTGTAGTTTAAGTAGAACAAAAAGAATTACACCCACATTATCAGAACTAACAGAATTGTTGAAATTCCTGACATGTTTCTAAGTCATATGTTATGCACAAAAGATACTTGTTTGAGTGACCAGCTAATCTTGGAACTCAGACAAGGTGAAATCTGTTCTGCTTTTTGAAGCAACCATTTCCATAATAGGTCAAGTACCGATAAAGTCTTTTTCCTTTTTTTTTTTTTTTTTTTTTTTGAAGTATCATTTATAATATAGTTGAAATGCCTGTGAACTATCCTCGAAGCTGTTTCAGGACAAACCTACATTTGTATCTTCCTTTCAATTAATTACTAAACAATTACAAATCGTTGTTGAAGAGAACAAGATAATGGTGAATTTAAAGCAGAAGTATCTCAAAGAAGTAAAGGACTTAGACAAACATCTATGTTTGCTCATTCATTTGTTCGTTCATTCATTCATTTATTCTTGAATTCATTAATCTTTTAGCTGCTTATTTTGAAGTGGGTTAACAGGGAAAGGCACAGATTTAGGGGGAGACAAGGAGACATGTCCTCTTTAATGCTAAGATGGAGGGGATACCCCCCCAATAAAATAATATTCTTAGTTTACAAATAAGAGACACACACACAAGATATGTCATCTCATTACATATTTTAAAGTTTTTTATTGACAACTTTCACCCCCAGCACACCTGTACTCACTTAAAACGGTGAAGTCCAAACTCTCACTTTGGCTGGCAAACACAGATGTAAAGTTTAGGGTGACAAGCAGATAAGAGCTGCACAGCTTCGTATGTAAGCTCGACTCATCAAAGGTCTCACGTCATAACTAAGTTATTCAATAAATGCTTACGAGAAATTGTGTGATTTAATCTTGTTGATTATTTTCATAAATGTTTTCTTCCCATTTGCCTGTGCAGCCACCTGATTAGCTAATAGAATAGCATAACACAGATAACAAAGCCGATAACATAGCAGTAAACATTTGTGTTAGCCACAGCTCTCACCCCATTGTGTTAGCCACAGCTCTCACCCCATTGTGTTTGCTGTCAGGGCATAAGCATGACTAAGATGCCCAATCAAAAAAGACATCTGGCATTTCTTTGGAAAATGCCAAAATGAAAGATACTCAGTAGCCAAAACTCTGCACATCATTCAGTTCATAAACAGTGCTCGAAGAAAGGTTATTTAAGCTGCCGTATTAATGCAGATAGAAATCAGTAAAATGTACCGTATTTCTCCTAATTAACGCGCCTGGACGTGTTCCAAGTTAAGAGCAGGGCGTGTCTATTTGCGGCCAAAATGTGCAAATTATGAAGTTTTTAAAACCTTTAAAATGAGAAATTCAACTTTTTTAAAAACCTTTAAAAACAACAAGTTGTTACTAAAAAGCCTAACGTTTAAAAAATTAAAAAATTAAAAAATTAAATTCCCATTAACTACGACTTATAGAAACGAATAAAATTCTGTCATTAACAGAGTTTCTGTTAGGCATATGAATACCTTATTATTGTACTCGAGTACAATCAATTTTGGATTTAGAAGCGGATTTTGTCCAAATAGTGTAGCAATTTTATGTTAATTAAATGATCTTTACTTGTATTAAATGTGTATAATTCACTGCATTAACACATTCACTGACGCAACCCCCTCACACCCCATTCCCCCAATGTTAACATGAAACCTACATCCCTGAACAGTGACAGATAGATATATACACAGATAACACAGGAAATGTTTAATTTCTTTTCCATTTGGCCTACATGTTTTTTGCCTGTGGGATCAACTGGAATAAATCCACATACATACAGATATAACATCCAGCCTTTACAAGCACAGAGCCCATGGTGGAGGTGTGAGGCCTGTTATTGAATTATACTAATAGTTAAGTATTATCAAACATTACACAATTGCTGCAAATGTACTCAGTAAATCAGGTCTTAATATGTTAAAACACATTTGGTTTAAAATAACATATGGATTTTTAATCCCAGATGAAAAGCTTACTGCTGTGACCAAACTGAATTCCATTGCTGTGGGGCATGTTTCAGCACTGTTTCATTGGAGTGACCCGAAGACTCCTGCTCTGGATGTTCCCTGTGTCATGTCCAGTAGAGGTGTACCTGTCACTCCACGGAACGCAGCCTGACTCAGGCATCTTCTGCTGTCCTCCAGAGTACAGAGGACATGTCTCTCTAAAGTGGGAACATCTAATGCCCCAGGAGAGACAAGTTACATAAAGGCCTAAAATATTTATTCATTTGGATGGAAGCTTTTCTCTTACCAACACCTTAGAGAGAAGCTCCTAGGACTGTCAAACAATCTAGGTCACACCACAGAAGCTGAGGGGGAGGGGGGAGTTAACCCCCCTGAGAAGAAATAGATCCCTTTTGATCCTTAGCTTTTTTTAAGGGGGAAAACTCACTTTTGAGAAACTGCATATAAAGAAAACCAATACTTTTGTAAATGGAAAAGAACATATTAAAAATTTAAATCCAGTATCGATAAAATCAAATTCCCCTTGCAACATTTCTATATAGTTGGTATATTAAATATAGTCTCAGTTTTCTGATGTTACCTATAAAAACCAGGTTTTCACAACCACAAATATCTTCACAAGTCCACTATAGTCTTTCATACTGCAGAATATTTTGTTTGCTTGAATACTAGTTAAGTTGCTCAGGCCACAGAAAACCAAAACAATGGAAGGTAAAAGATACACAGAGCTGTTTTTGACAGAACAAGGTGCCCCTTCAGATGAACCAAAAGCTAACATTATTATAAGAGTTATCTGCCTTCCATACTGTCTTGTAACATCTTAATGATACCGTAATGTATCACAGAAACACATTTAACCTATACTGACAAATGACATACACTATATTGCCAAAAGTATCGGGACGCCTGCCTTTACACACACATCAACTTTAATGGCATCCCAGTCTTTGTTCGTAGGGTTCAATATTGAGTTGGCCAACCCTTTGCAGCTATAACAGCTTCAACTTTTCTGGGAGGGCTGTCCACAAAGTTTAGAAGTGTATCTATGGGAATGTTTTACCATTCTTCCAGAAGCGCGTTTGTGAGGTCGGGCACTGATTTTGGATGAGAAGGCCTGGCTTACAGTCTCCACTCTAATTCATCCCAAAGGTGTTCTGTCGGGTTGAGGTCTGGACTCTGTGCAGGCCAGTCAAGTTCTTCCACCCCAAACTCGCTCATCCATGTCTTTATGGACCTTGCTTTGTGCACTGGTGCGCAGTCATGTTGGAACAGGAA